>CAIGRP010118735.1:0-18117 GCA_903798385.1 Fraxinus cuspidata
GAATCAAATGGTGAGTGGGTACCATGGGTCTAATGTTTCTCATCATAAAAAATTATTTAATTCGACCACGTTTGATGCTAATACGCTAGTAAAAAAATATGTGTAGGGATCTTATGATAATTTTTCTCCTAAGGCCTTAAAATTTTCAAGGCCGGCCCTCGTTGTTCACGAGAGATTGTAACAATTTTGAGTGTAAGTTCCTCTGCATAGAGTTGACTTTAGTGTGAATTCTTTCCAAGTTACTGTGTTGGCAGAATGATAAGGATTTGTGCTATCACATAGATTCTTCTTATTCGTAGTAAATTTTGTGGTGAATTATATGATTTTTAAATATGTTTATTAATGTATAATGATGTTTAACATAATAGTCTATTCTCAACGTTTCAATCAAATAAAAATTTAATTGTAATTTATTATGTGTTCCCAAATCCATAAATTGTAGATAAAATATTTATTTTATCTTTCCAAACATGGAGGAATAAGATATGATGTAGAAAAAAACTTTATTTTCTTGTTACAAATAAAGAATATTAAATTTTACCTTGAGTAAGCCATCTTTACATAAATTTAAGTAACTATTTGTCATGTCAAGTTTTTATTGAATATTTGGTGGCTATTTAAATTCTAAAATTCGGATCGTTACAATTGGTGTGTTGATTTGTTGTTGTATTTGCATTGTCTCCATACTCTGGACTCCATCATACATGGCTCCATCGTAAACGTGAGGTCTTTTCCTTGGTGGTACTTCCACAAGGATCTCAACGCATGCCCACTACCAAATGATGTAGCGGAAGCAAACAAAATCCAATTACGTGATCAACATAATCCATTCATTCGATGAATGCCGGGAAAGTGGATCAAGAATGGAGAAAATACCCCCAGAGCAAAGCTACTGCAATTTTATTCAAAACAATATTGCTTACAATGATGAATTATTCTAACTGGTATATAAGCAACTCTTGGTGCTCATTATTAATGTAAGAAAAGTAAAAAAAAAAAAAAGCAATAAAGGAAATAAATTATAGATTTTCAAGAAATTATTCCCCTGTTTGATATCCATTGTCTAAAAATTCATTTTTAACCATACATTTTCTAAATAAATTAATTTTACACGTAAATTCAAAACTTATCTTACTTTTTAACCCACATTTTTCAAAAAATCACTATTATAAAACACATTCTCAATAAAAGTAGGGCTCAAACAACAATTCGTTTAGAATTTTGAATATATTTAACTAATTGAATGAGAAACCATCCACAATCTTAGAAGAAAGCAGGAAGAGGCGGTTTCAGGAATGAAATGACGTATATGAAGAGTGGTAAACAAGATTATCCTTAATACAATATTTCATTTATAAGCATAAGAACATTTTGCGAGTAATGTTCAATAAATTATGTATTAATCAATATTCGATTGATTATTTTAATGTCGTATGCAAATTTCTTTTTCTTCTCAATTCTACAAACAAGATACTTGATATCATTTTATTTTTTTTTGAATGTGATAAAGAGTTGAATTACAATTGCAAATGAGCTAACCTCGTTAAAACGCGCGAGAAGTTAGGAATGTTTCAAGTCGCGAGGCATAGAACCAACTCCTTAGTAAATGTTATACTTGACTACCCATAACATATTGAGAGCGCCATTTTCATTTTCCTAAATGTTGGCTAATAGAAATAATGGTCTATTTGGCACAACTATTGTAAATTGAACTTTTAAGAGGAAAGCTTTTACCACAAAAAGAATTATTACTATGGCTGAACAAGAAATTGTCAAATCACAAATCGAATTAAAAAAAAAAAAAAAAACCTTTCTGTAACCGTTGGTTTGGACCTACGTGGATTCGTCAACATATGATTTTGGATCAAACCAAACCGCTTTGAAGCTGTTTAGTTTAAGTTTCATTCTTTACAAACCATTTCAAACAGTTAAACATTTTTCAATTTTTTTTAAATAAATTAATTTAAATTTTATCCACCCAATGAAAACTAAGTACATCCTAATTAAAAGGATACATGCATATTTTATATAACACAATTAAACTCAACACCTAAATAAATAATTACCCGTCACGATTAATTAATTAATTCATACACAAATATCCATAAAGCATCACAACTATGAATGCAAAACTTTCAAATTAGGTGAAGTCTTGAACAAGCGATACTGAATCATATTTACAGATCGACCTTACAATTGAGTAGATAATTAAATCTAGATTTTAATTCAAACTCAAATATTTATTTTCCTTCTAATAATAATTTTCTTGAATTTCAATTAAATTTCCAGGTCAGTGTATCCAAAATTTCTTCTTCTTCTTCCTCCTTTTTTTTAATGCTTGCTATATTTTATTGATAGTTGTGTTATTTTTATTCTAATTTTTGAGGTTCCCTTACATTTTTTGGGGAACAACATTTTTTGTTTATTTGTGTTACAAATTTTTTTATCAAGTCACTCAATTAATTATTTATATTTTAACTTAGTTTTTAGATTTTATTGTTAGTTGTTATAATGATTCGGTATATTACTTAAATAGTTGTTTTCAATATTTGATCAATGAGCCTTTTGACATATTACTTTAGTGGAAGTTAAGTGTAAATAAGTGCAAGATTATCTCCCAAATTGCTAAAGTTGTATTAGCTATTCAAATATTCACAATCGTTTCTGAGTTTGTATTCCCTGCTAATAGTAAGATTCTTAACTCCTTTAAGAATTCGTTGAGTGCAAATATAGTTGAGGCGGTGATTTGTCCAAAAAATTGGTTGCATAACAATGATTCAATAGTGATTCGTCAATATTTGGATGATATATAATAGACAATTCACAAAAAGGTATAGAAGATATTATCGTATTTGATCTTTTTATTCATTTTCTTTTATTACTTGTTCCTAGCATTTAACTTTAATCAACAAATTTATATTCTACATTCTTATTTTTATGGAGGGAATGAATTATGTGTTACAACTGCAAATGTTGTGCCAATTATTATCGACAAAGAGGTTAAAATAATTATATTATATTGCTGTATTTTAATGAATAGAATTATAGAACTTTAACTTGTAATATTTTTTAATGATGCTTTTTATGTTTTAATGTGAAATTTTGAACTAATATTTATGATTTACCTTATTCAATATATATTATGTTTTATTTTTGTTAACCCGTTATTTTAAATTGAATCGAATCTAAAAAAGTGGTTTGGATTGATTTGGTATTACTTTGAAATTGAAGTAATTTGGTTTGAAATTTGTCACAAATGTTCATCCCTAATTTTTACTATGTAATTCTTGACTTTTTGATCGTTAATAAAAAATATTGCTAACGTTAAATTGACAGTTTAACAGCATAAGGTTTTATTAACCATACATGCTGCATAATTACTAAATTAATTATTGTTTATTATATTTTATATTATTTTTGCATAAGTATCATGCAATTAAATATTTTAAATATATTGTCATGGCACATTTGTTTTAGTAGAAATCATATTTTATAAAATTTATCTGTTTAATATGCCTCAAAATATGAATATGGCGTGGAACAAAGAATATGACTTTCTTTACAACAGGATATTCTCTCGAAGAACGTTGATGTCAACACTTGTTATTACAAAGGCTTAATCGCACAAAACGTCCCAAAGTTTGGCATGTAGTGTGCAAAACGTTAATACGTTTCAATTTTTTACATTTTCACCCTTATTTCAACGTTTCATCGTTGAAAACGTCATTTTCACCTATTTTTAACGTAAAATGACCAATATACCCTCCTACTAAAATAAAACAAAAGAAAATAAAAGAATAAATTGCAATCTTACTCCTAATCTTTTTAAAATGGATGAAATAATAATTTTTCATTGAATATAAAAAAACAAAGAATAAAACATAATCACTATTTATCGTCACCCACACCCACACCCCCTCCCACCCACACCCCACTTCCTCCTAAACTCAAAACCAGTTGGTTATGTTTTACCCCTCCTTGCCGCCATCACCTCCGCCCTCCTCCACCGACTTTGCCACTTTTCCCACCAATGTCTCCTCCCTAATTCTTCCCTCCTATTCCTAACACTCTAACAACCAATTATTGTTGATATAAGTGGTTATTCCACAGTTGCTAACGAGACTTCAAGCAGGATTGGTACGCCTCTCCTCCGACCCTCTGCTTCCATTTCTTCCATAGTTTCTCCTAGGATTCAGCCAGAAGTACTTACGAGATCCTTGACAATGCCCACAAGAAGAGAATAGAAACGAGACTAACAATGTTGCCACAAAAAGTCGAGAGAGAGGATTTTCAAATTCTAGTCTCCTGTTAATACTTTTGCAAGTGTTAGTTGTAACACAATTTACACAAAATGTTATAGCTGCTAGGGGGAAATTATGAAAAAATAGCATAGTGTCGCAGAAGTTGTATTCCCAAACCCACTTGAAAAACCTTTATCCATATAATTCCACCTGTTTTTTACTTGCTTCAATTTTTATTCATTTTCTGTTCTGTATAAATTGCTAAATTGTGTTTTTTTGTTATTTTTAATATTTTCATAAATTTTAGACTTATTTGCATTTTCTAAAAAGTTTAGGAATAAGATTGCAATTTATTCTTTATATTTATTTTTGTTTTATTTATATAGGATGATATGTTGGTCATTTTACGTTAAAAATGTGTGAAAATGACGTTTTCCACAATGAAACGTTGAAATAAGGGTGAAAATGCAAAAATTTGAAACGTATGGACGTTTTGCATATTACGTGTCAAACGTATAGACGTTTTGTGCGATTAAGCCTTATTACAAACTTTGTTTGAAAATTGAAACTGGCCCAACCGTTCCTTTGAATTTCATTTTTTTGTCACTAAGGCCTCTATTTAGCGAAATTATAAATTATTTATAAATAATCAAATTTTATTTTCAATCACATATTTTAATTGATCCACATATGTTTTTTACTTATCTATTAGAATTTATTTGACAACTATTATTTAAAAATTATTTTTTCTATATACTCATTTTCAACTACACATTTACACAATAAAAAATTCTGCACGTAAATCCAAATTTTTTTTTTTTTTTTACTTTTCAGCCACACATTCTCCTAAAAATCACTATTCAAAATTTTGTTTTGCCCAATGGTTGTTAAACTGAGACTATATTTATTAATAAATTCTTTTCAAACGAGGCTAAACTTTAAGTAGAATCTCATTTAGTTCATCAAACTTAAATTTGTCCCAATAGAATTACTGGACTTAAATTTAGCAGATATTTGAACCCCATTTTTTTTTTTGTGTAATGTATTTTGAAATAATTGATTAATAGAGAATGTGTAATTAAAATATAATGAAAAATTTTTAACTTACTTGTAATATTATTTTATTAAAAAATATGTGGCTGAAAAGAAAATATACAATATATTTTGAAAAAAAAAATGGGATCAAACAAGAGCTTACTACCAATTTTAGCCCCTCTTTGATAGATAGTAAAATCAGATTTTTAGTAGATTTTAATAAAAAATGATGAAATGTGTGGTTGAAAAGTTGTGGATCCCATAAAATATGTGGTTAAAATTAATTGTTGATTTTAATTTAAGATTGTAATAGGATTCTAATCCAAACCAAACCAGGCTTAATCACCACATTAGCTTTCATCACGAAACTTAATGTCTCAATCATTTGCTAGACCCATGGTAAACATTTCATATAATCATGTTATCGTGGTAAAATCTTATAATTGGTAATGAATAGAGCACTGAGCGTATTTCGTTGGGCGTATCATTGTCGATCTTAAAACACAATTTATTTTAGAAGTATACATTTACGACAAAAATTAAGTGACATTTATCTAAAAATGTAAGACGTGTCATATCGTTGTTAAATTTTTTCGTTCACTTAGGAATGTGACAATGAGTTCAGTACTCTCTAGCATTAAAAGTTAAATCGAATCCCATCGATCTATTTAAAATAAATCTAAGTTGAGTCAATTGAGATTCCACTGAAAGTTCAAAGACCAAAAATGAAAATAACCCTTTGTGACAAGGGTGAGATGGCTTTGTGATAATAATTCAAGTGGGGTCCACTGATCCTGAATTTGGTGTTGATTTGATTGGTCAATAATCAGGTTCCACCAAATTAATGAACGTGTTCAAATTGAAATTGAAATATGAATAATATCTCAAAATTTTAAAAATTTAATTCAAACTTTTAAATGAATTATATTATTTCTTTTTCCAACACATTTTAACGAAAAGAAAATGCAATTTAACTTCGCTGTGATGCTTGAATTTTAAGTCAAACATAGGATTATGTCTTTTTATCGACCAATATAGTTTTAAATTTTAAAAATAATTTGAAATAAAAATTTTGACCACTAAAAATTAAATAGACACATTTTCTTCCATTTTTTATATGGGGTCTTGCAATTGCAATTTTTGTTCCTATTTTCCCCTAGGAAGTGGATAGGTTGAATTTTGTATCTGCTTTTCCTTTTCAATTTAAATGAAAACGAGTAATGATATTTGACATTAAGGGCCTGTTTGAGCCCCATTTTTCTTAAGAATATATTTTGAAATAGTAGATTGATGGAGAATGTGTGATTGAAAAATAAGAATTTTTTTTTATTTGTGTGTAATATTATTTTATTGAAAAAATATATGGTTAAAAAGAAGAAAAAGAAAAATGTATTTTAAAAATAATAGAATCTAACAAGGGCTAATTATGATTATCATTGAGACCATGATAATGAATGAGAAGGTTCATCGTCATCCAGACTTGTTTATAAATGATAGATTATGGGATCAACTGTCACCTAAACTTGATGAATGACGATAATATAGCTAATAATGAATATCATTAATTCCCCCATAAATTTTGCAATAAGAATATGAGAGTTTTCACCTCACCTTTTTAGAAGTCTAAACTTATGTTTGGCTCATGTTTATAAAACACATTTTTATTCATACATTTCGTGAGATTCAAAAATACGATATATTTATTCACCACTTATTTTTATTTATTTATAAACACTTCATGAACACGCTGTAAGTTAATAATTCGGAGCAAATGTGTATTTTATGTTCTAAAAAATATATAATTTGATTTACCTTTTTAATTTAGCTGATATTTATAGTAGGGCATAATCTATTGATGCTGAGAGTTGGGAAGTAAAACTCTTGCCCTTCTTGACTGCTAATAAGTAACATGTTTGAATTGATATTGAGGTAGTTAGCTTGGGACAATACGAGTATGGGATAATTTATCCGTACCTAATGGTTTGTACAAAATGAATTACCCCCTCTCACATAATGCACGAATCCGCGTGTATTTAAAAATTTCGACAATGTAATCTCCATCCTCATTGTGAATAGTAGGTAAAAGATTCGGTAAAAAAATTTGATACATGTAGTATGGTCCTACAAGTATTTTGAATATTTATTTTTACAACACACAATTACTAGAGATTGGGTCTTTATCATGTTTGGATTTTAAGTCAATGAGACTCGTGTATATATACGGTTTTCAAAATCAAAAGAAGGGTATCATTAAAAGGGATTACGTGTGTAAGAGGTAATAATAGACATATAGAGGTAATAATAGACATATATATTCATATTTACCCGATCAAAAAATAAAAATAAAAATAAAAAATAATAGACATTGGTCAAGTTTGTTTACATGACGTTGGACAACGTATAGAAGTTTGACTTGCATTGCTGACACGACAAAGCCAGTAATATCAAGAAACGTGTCTTCCATTAAGATTGAGTTAATTGAGTCATTGATTATGACTTTTTTGAAAACAAACATAAAAATTTAGAAAGACAAATTCATAGATTATAAAGATCATTTCCCTCCAAGAGATCGAACGAGGAGGATAAAATGTCTTTAATGTCTTGCTAATGACCCACAAGTTTACCTTTTTAGTGTCTTTAACCATCTCTTCCTCGGAAGATATTTATTGGATTGATTGTATTTTCATTTTTTGTTACCTATTATTTTAGGTAATTTTATCGTATTTCATTAATTAGAAAAATAAAAACAAAATCAAGGAAGCACGAATAAAACGAGGTGTCAGCTGTCAGAAAACAATACTTTTTTTTAAAAATTTCTTAATTAATTTTAAAAACGTGCGCGAAACGACATCGCTGTGGTGTGGATTACTTGACCCGTGAGGCCGTGAGTATATTATAATGTCACCAAGCGTTGTACGTAATGGCAGGACACGTGGCGGATAAGCGGCAATAAGTTTGTACAATGGTACAATACATGACTGTACAAAGTACTCATCTAATGATGAATTAGTTTTTCTTCAACAATTTTTGATGAATTCATAATGAAATAAATAACTTATTTGGAGTATTCATATCCCCAGGTGAGCCTCATTTTTCTCAAAATTCACTTTTTTCAAAATTTATTTTCAATTATGCATTATTTTATAAAATAATTTTACACATAAATTTAAAATTATTTCCTATTTTTAATAGCACATTATAAAAAAATTTATTATTCCAAAACATATTTTTCCAACAAATGGTGCTCGAACAGAGGCTATATTTCATCGTAATTATTAATGAAACTCTATTTCTTTTTAAGAATTAATCAAGTTATACAAATAGTTTGATTCCCTTTGAGGTGACCGTCGATTTGAATAAATATTATTGAAATCAATGATAAAATTGCGTGTCATGTCAAAAATTGTAAACAAAACTATCAATCGTGATATAAGTGTAGCAACACTGTTTTTTAGACTATGTAGGTTAGAAAGATAATTTTACTCGTTCTTTATAATAAAATGATTGTTGACTAATAAAGTTTATTGATCAGAAAAATAAATAGACACCTGCTCTGAAATAAGATAATCGTCGACTAATAAAAAATAAGAGATAACATAACACGGTCGATGATTAATGATTGACACGTGTTTTACGCTTTATAAAAACTCGTATCACATGCAATAAATATTATTATTGAGCGATTGCCCTTCTCTGATTCTTATTTTTTAATTTGCGAATAAACAGTTAATGTATTTCACTTATTGAATATGATTTTTTGATTGGTTTGTCACCCTGGATGCCAAGGAGATCTTCAGGTAATCTCGTAGTTACTAGATGATGAAGGTCTATCAATGAATTTATCGCATTACTATTACACATTGACATGAATCAAAAAACATTTATCTTTGACAATCATTTATCAAATACGTATTTTAGTCGGGTAAAAAGTACTTCATATTTGATGTACTAATTGTCAACTTAATCACAATAAATTTCACATCAATTATTGATTATTTTGTCAAAATTATAATATTTTAATTTGTTATAAGAAAAAATAAGCAAAAGTTATGTAAGCTCCATGAGGGACACGCAATTATGCAGCCATAATTACAAACAGAAATCCATATTTATCAAATGAAAATGGCACTTGGTAAGCCGGGTACGGATTATCCGATTGAAATCGGACCCTATTTTATCTCTCTATAAGGTAGACCTCTCTCTCTAAAACTGAGCATTTTCGTTTCTCACTCCACATATCTTCTCTTTGCAGACTCGGTAAAATATTCTATAAAATAAAAGAAAGAAAAACAAAAAAGAAAAGGTTTTTTTGCTCTATCTGCGTACCCTTTTTCACTTTCCTGATTATCTTAGCCCAGGATCTTCACGATCTTTGCTCAATGGACGCCATTTAGACCCACTTAATCAGGTACAAATCTCAATTTATGTTAAAAAAATAAGTTATTTTCCAGATTGATCTCATATACTGAATTTTTTTTGTTTCTTTCTAGTAATTTTTGCAGACCCATATCCAGTTAAAGAATTTTTTTTATTTTTTTGAATTTTTTGAAGTGCGAGTGAGGTTTTTGATCATGGCGGTGATGGAAATTGCCAGGGTAAACACGATGTCTTCGAATCAACCCGACCGGAATGCTGACGTTGCCGTGGATCGTCATAATCTCAATCAGCAGTCAACAAAGGCCGCTGTTAATCAGAAGTCAACGAAACTGAACGATCAGAATTACAACGTGATGCAGCAGAAAATTTCTTCTCCGCAATCCAACGGCCATCACCAGCGGCAGCAGAGTATCAACGGCAATCGAGCCCCCGAAGTTTACCCTAACAGTACTAACGAGGGTGAAGAGAATATAAATGATGGGGATGATATTGGACATGAGGGATTTAAGAGGGAGATGAGGGATTTAGAGGAAATGCTGTCTAAATTGAACCCAATGGCCAAGGAATTTGTTCCACCTTCGCTTACTGTCAAATCCAATGGCGGTCGCAACAGCAGGCTGGTGGTGCCACCGCCACATGCTGCTAGTGCGGCCGCTGGGATCTTTGGGTATAACGCTAACGGGCTTCTAATGCAGCAGCATCTCAACTCCGGAGCTCCCATTGGCAACTCTATAAGAAAGGTTTGTATTTTATGATTTTTCCATTTTTTGAACACAACGATCTTTTATTGGATTCTAGCATGGTAATATATTTATCATCTTCGTAACCTCAGTTTATTTGGATGTGATAGAGTAAGCAGCAACTTCGTTACTTTTGTATTTGTTAAAGTTCATTTTCTTTAGAAAAAAGAGAAATAAAGACTAGGATTTTGGTTTTTCTGATGGTTTTGGTGTTGTCATGATATAAAACAGAAGAAAAATGGCTTTAGTCATGGGGAGCCGAGGATGAATGGCCGAACAAGCTTGGCACAGAGAGAAGAAGTGATTAGGAGGACAGTGTATGTATCTGACATTGATCATCAGGTAAATGGAATTTAGGGTTTGCGCACTTGTGTTATTTAATTTTGATTTGTTTTGTCAGTGATAACCATGTTTATAACTTGCTTTATACTTTTTTCGCGGATATAGGTTACTGAAGAGCAACTTGCTGCAATTTTCGTTAGTTGCGGACAGGTAAAGTCTCTCACCATTCTATCTCGGTATCAGAATTTATATATGACTCAATTATATGTTCTTGTATCAATTCTCCACGTGCACTCTTAAGGTTGTGGATTGTCGCATTTGTGGTGACCCTAATTCTGTGCTCCGTTTTGCCTTCATTGAATTCACGGACGAGGGTATGTCATCGGTCTGTAGTCTATTTCTGTATTTTGGTGAATCCCAAGATTGTTTGACATTACAGTGCACTGTCTTTACATGACTTGCAGAAGGAGCACAAAATGCTCTGAGTTTGGGGGGGATTATGCTTGGATATTATCCATTAAAAGTTCTGCCTTCCAAAACAGCAATTGCACCTGTTAATCCAACATTCTTGCCTAGGGTAAGAAATTTGTTATATTCTTTAATTACGTCCCTTAAGTAAATCAGTTTAAGGATATAACTGTAATAACTGTTTTCTTTCTTTGACTCCAGTCTGAGGATGAAAGGGAGATGTGCGCAAGAACCATTTATTGTACGAACATTGATAAAAAGGTACATTTGGAATTTTCCTTACTTTTTGCATGTAGTTATTTGAGTTTATTGGAACGTGTGGGTGTTATTTGTTTGCTTGTTTTTCTGAAGGTTACACAAGCTGACGTCAAACTCTTCTTTGAATCCTTCTGCGGAGAGGTCTGTAGCCGAGTATAACAACTCTAAGTAACTCTTCTGTTTAAATTCCCATTTCCATGTAATGGAAACTGTAATCCCACACAGGTTCACCGCTTGAGGTTGCTTGGTGACTACAATCATTCAACACGGATTGCTTTCGTGGAGTTTGTAATGGTAAGAGCCGCAGGCTTTTTGCTCATACTATTTGCTTGTCCTGTTTACACACAATGGTGTCAACTCAATTTAGTCTCGTCTCCTCAATTGTTTTTGAGTCAATTCTCACAACTATATTTGCCCTATGAAACTCTTTCAGGTAGTTGCCTTTTATTTATTTGTTTGAGATTTATAATCTTGCTTCTTGTCCTCATCTCCTCTTGCTTGACTTTTTCTGGGTATTAGAAGACTTCTTTTTCAGTTATCAAATTCAAAAAGGGCTGATGTGTTTTCTGGGGGTTTGTGTGTGTAATGAACATGTTCCACGTTGAATAATTATTAATATGGTTGTTTGGTCATAACACCCGTGTTGCTTTACAGGAACAGATAATGTGCAATAGGGGTTAAATAGGTTTCCTTAATGAACTTTTGTATATTTACTGCAGATATGCAGTCATTCATTAATATTTCTTCATGCTAAAAATTTCTATTAACTGAAAATATGTATGAGAGTGAGAGCACCATAAATTTTAAGACGATAAATTTTGGCACTTTTATTCTCTCCCTCCGTCAAAGAATTCAGAATGAGTTTTGCTATCTGCCGATACATCTACTTTGACCTGCTTGTCATTCTATCCTTGTTTCATCTAGTAACATTAGCAAACCTTGGAACTGAAAAATCTCCAACTGGGGCAATTTGCCATCGTAATGATCTTTTAGCTTTAGGCAAAATAATTTTAGGTTTACAGTTGTGAACCCTTTTAAGTTTGTTTTAACCTATTTATTGTTTCGCGGATGAGCATTAAATACATTAATCATCGCTATATTTTCTCTTCAATTTCTTATTGGATTTTGCTCAAATGTTAACTGCCTCCTGTTCGGGGATTTTACAACATTTATTGAGATCAGAAACTATATGTGCCTAAAATATAATCTTTGTACTTCCAAGTTCTAGGTGATACTGAAAATTGATTTGAAAGCTTTACTAATTCACAATGAGATCTTACCTTGTTACTGGAAGAAGACTAAAAAGTGAAGGAATTCAGGGATGGAGGTCAATGGAGATGATTTTGAATTTTTTTTACTCGTCAACTCTAGATTGCTTGGTTTATCCTGGTTGCTGATATTTTTATTATTATTTCTGTTTATTGCATAGCAGATGCATATTTAACCATTTTTAGACGCGTCAAAATGCTCATTCAGCAAGTTCAACCTTTTTAATTATTTCATTTCATTTTTACCCGTCTAAACGGAGAGTATATTAAGCATATTTGATGCACGAATTGCTAAAGAGAGCACTTTGTTTTTGGCTGGCTTTTAGGTTTAAGCATTACTTTATATTTCTTATGTCGCAATGGTTGCTTGCATCCACTCCTCTCCTTTATGGATATGCATAATACTTTTCCTTTTTCTGCTTGAGAATAAAATATTAGACATATTTAATGAGTAAATCCTCATCGAACAATAGTTTGATGTTGAGAAACATGGCGGTTAAAGTGCCTACTACCATTTTTTATGCATACTTCAGATGCATCTTATACGTGATTTCTGAGTTCATTACCAGTTATGCTCACGAGAAGATTACTAGTAAAGAGCTCGTATTATGGGTGGTAGAACTATTGTTCAGTTCTCATCGTTTTCATCTTCATTTTATGTCTTTTCTTGTGTTCTTAAAGGTGTGGGGTGGTTCGTCATTCTATTTGGTCTGGAGGAATCTGCATTCGTTCAGATTTCTGTTGGTTGGGTTCATAATATCATTTAATATATTTTTTTACCCTTTGGCAGGCTGAGAGTGCAATTGCAGCTTTGAACTGCAGCGGTGCTGTCCTAGGATCACTTCCGATAAGGTAGATGATCCTTTATTACGTTTATAATTTTTTCAGTGTACACTTGTCTTGTTATGTAGTAAGTAATCTCTTGCACATTTGCACCTTTTCAGGGTAAGCCCATCCAAGACCCCCGTTCGACCCCGTGCACCTCGCCAGTCCATTCACTAAACTGTTCGTGGAGTTATATATTGAGCTGAACATCCTATAAACGTATCTATATCTATCTATATATATGCAAAGTTAGAACTGTTACTTGTGGTGCTTTGTGGCATTTATAATTTTAATTTCTCCTTTGGGTCTTGACCAAGTCTGTCACCTGCAAACGGTTTTCATGGTTGTATCTTGCAGAGTTGGACCTATCGAAGTTTAAGTTGACTTAATCATGTTTCACATTATGCTAAGTTCTGTAGGCAGCTCCTCAATGTACTGATACTGTTTCATCCTTCTAATTTGTAGAAAATCTTATTTCACAAATTTCTTCGTCTTTTCTGTCAATGATCAACCGTGATGAATTTTTCCATACCAGTTTCAGCGTGTTTTGTTTTACTACCTGTCTGAAAGGACATTTTTCTTAATCGGTCGTGTTTAACTGAGATATGGTTATATGTAGTGGATTTTCTGATACAATAGTTGGAAAAAAAATTCTTGGTTCTTGCACTGTTTTGTCTGATTTCTGAGATGGCTTCTTCAAGCTTAAATTCATGTTGTATTTATTTGACTTGACAACTCTGATGTTGTTTACTGTTGTTATTGTATTTGTAGCTTCGATAACTTGGTGAATGAGAGGAAGTTATTGATTGTTGCGGTGGATACTAGATGGGTAAAATGGGAGGAGTTCCGCCATCGATATTTGTTCTTTAAGCTTTTTAACTGAAACACTTCGTTAGAAAGCACTTAGAATTTTTCAATTAATCTCCACATCAATCATTTTCTTCTCTACTTTGGTCTTAGGAATGGAAATGTAGAGAACCCCATTCTTCAATTCTGCCTTCACTTTATCCTTCTCACAATTATCAGGAAGACGCAGCCTGGTGTCATAGGAACTGTACCCCCTGCTTGACCACCCCTCGTCTTTCCCTTCTTCCTTCTTGTGCTCGCCTTTGATGACGAGTATGTTGTCCTCCACAGAGACTTTGACATCTTCTTTGGAGAGTCCAGGCATGTCAAAGCGCATTCTGATTTCATTTTCTTCATCTTTGATATCCCATGGCGAGTATGCTTCCCCTATGGCCCGGCTCTGACCAGGGAATGATGCCATGTCCTGGAAGAGCCGATCCATCATGTTCAACATTTGGCGCATTGTCCTCGTTGAAGACAGAGGCTCCAACCATCCTGGCATCCATAGTTTTATTAGAGAGACTAAAGCCTCGGAGAAAAAAATAATCTAAAGACTTGCCGAAAGGAGAGATGTCCATAGCCAACCTCCGGGGCCTGGATTGCACAGCGACGCGTTGGTTGGTGCTGCTGACATGCTGCACATCGACCGCTGTATCTTTGTTGTTCTCGGTTGCTTGAGCTCTCACATATGCTGGCCTTCTAACATCGCTGGCAGAAGGGAGAAACACAAAACTATTTGTCCTAACAACGTTGTTTGAGGCTAAAGAAGAGGCAGGTGCCAAGAACTTAGTAGCCATTTATAGTAACCTTAATACACGAACTGCAGAAAACAGATAAATGGAATGGCGATCGATATATGTTATGGGTATGTTGGAGGGGTTGGGATCCACGATTTTATAGGCAGAAAAGAGGAGGGTGGGGGGTGGGCCTGGTGGTGGAGGATACATGAATGTTGAAGAATGGGCTGGATTGATGAACGTCACTCTCAACCACCATTTCACGTACAGTTCGCTGGTTTTCTCCAGCATTCGGGAAACATCCAGTTTTATCAGTTTGAAGCTGGTAATTTATAATTGCTATTTGGCTCTTCTAGTATTTCCGCCCTGATCGGCTTCACCAGTGACTGGCTAGCTTTAGCTGGTCGACTGGCCCGTGTTATCTAGACCTAGTATGGCTTGTGCCTCATCTCAGCGAGCAAGTCAGCTAAGTTTACACTCCACAATGGTTTTGCCATGTCCACCTCGAAGATCGTGATGGTTCAACTGGTGTCATCGAGTTGGATCCTTGAGTGATCCTCACGTGTGAACTCAATAGTAAAAAGGGACGACCATTGTTTCTCGATCGAGGGTCGATTAACTCATGGTATTTGACATTTCTGTCTAACCCATGAGTTAGGTCAACAATTCATAAATGAATAACTTCAGTAGTTAAAACATAACTAGATAATTCACGTGACAAACGGAATGCCTATGTGACAATAATGGAATAATTCACTTAACAATTAATTATGTGAATGGTACATGAACAAACATATATGAATGTTACCCCCCTTTTTACTGTTATTTAGCCCCATTGAAATTACAACTCTAGTTTAGGTGGCGTTGACGTGACATCTAGCGCCACCTAGATTGAGATTGTAACTCCAGTGAAGCTACTTAACATTACTCTTTATCATAATCATATATAAACTTAAAAGTTCAAAAACTAGTGAAAACTGACAATCTCAAAGTGGATACCATGATACTGCGTGACAAGTGTTAAATTTGCATTTATTTAAGCCACCAAAAGTGAGTTTTATTGGTATTATTAAGAATTTGATACTGGGATTATGTAGAAGAAAGGTCGAATTGGCGCAATTATTGATGAAGAAGGACGAAAGTGTATGAAATCTACAAATTTGGGATTAAAAATTCAAAGGATTGATTTGCATGAAATTGGAAGATACGAAGCATTGATGCAATTATAATCAAAGTGGATGGCAAAAAGAAATATGACTGAAATCAAATTAAGCTTTGGAATGGAAATTGAAAAAAGAAATCAACTTCAAAAGGGAAGTAGTAGATCGGGAATCTAATAAGGGCTGAAAATAAAGAAAGAAAAGGAAAGGAAAAACGACATGAAAGAAAAGAAAAAAAAGGAGAGAAGGAATAAGGAGAGAGAGAGAGAGAGAGGGCGCACAAAAAGAATTGGGAGGTGAAATTTATAACGTTCGTCATCGTCGTTACAGCCGGGAGATTTATACCACGCAAGGAAGGAGACAAAGAATATTGTTAGAATTCGTGTGGCGAAGAATAACAATAGTTCGGAGGATTTTTATCTTGTTGAGTGTTATTAAACCCGGTGATGATTTTTAACTTTTATTGGTTTGATTTCAATGTTATGAGTGGTTAAATACTTTTTATATTAGGATGGATGACGTAGTTTAAGGTTTTTATTATATGTTTAATTTCAAGATTTTCATGCCACTTTAATACGTGTTAATTAATTATTGTGTGTTTAATGTTTCAATTGTCTATACAACAATTGATTGAGTTAGGGATAGTACTGAAACCGAAAGGTGATGTATCATTCTGGCTCGTACAATAATTAATATAGATATTATAAGAGATCGAGAGATAATTATAGACTATGAGATCCATGTTGAATTCCTATAGATTAATGCGTTCATATATGCATGAATTTATTTAGAGATATAGTAAGTTCCAACATATGAATATGATTTGTGTTGCTCTAGAGAGATTACTAACTACAATAAATTAATTCGATCGTTAGCATTTATGAGAAGATGGCTGAATGAATTGCAATTAGATGTATGTTAAATAATTTAAGTGAAATCTAAAATCCTAACTACTTAATCAAATAATCTTATCTATCGTGTTAATTTGATTTTGTAATTTAATTTATTAGAACTTTGTTTAAAAAACACAATTTGATTTAATAATTAGTGACCATTTTAATTTAAATTGAAGTTAATATTCAGACTTGATAAATCAACTTTGTTACTTGTTAAAACCCGTACACTTACAGAATTTAACGAACAAGTTTTTGTAATCCAGGAAATGTAAATCTACCTTAAGAGAAGTAAGATAAAATGTATTTGATGGTTCATAAGATAGAAACTAAGGCAGTCTAGGTAGATTGGTTCAAAATCAATGTTAGCATTTGTTGACCCCGTTTTTCGTAATAGTCCGTGGATAAAAGATGCCTGACCCATTCAGATTCTTTCGGTTACTTTCACAATTCCCGACCATTTTCTTGAATTCCGATATCCTTTTTAGCAATTTTTTGTTCCATTTTGTAAGTCAAACTTCTTTGATTTTGAACTTCATGACTTTTTCACATTTTTGATGGAGGGGACTTAGACATTTGCATCGTAACCTTTGAGATGAAAGTTACAATAATCAATATTGTTAACCTTGTCCAAGCCATTACGCTGGCCAGAGTGTCTGGCCCTTAAGGGAGGGTCTGGTAGATTATGATGCGGGTTGGGGGCAACCAAAATACTTTCAAATGTAATCGCAGTCGTCCTTATAGATATAAGGGATAAATATTGCACTCCCTATAATATTGAACTTTTTAGCTCCTCTCCTGATGAGCGAGCCTGCTTTCCTAGGCAGGGGTGCATCGCTGTCAGTGAGTTTTTTTTTTAAAGGAGACATCGTTTGCCCCTTTATCATTTCTTTAGAGTCGTACTTAGGTCATACGGGCTAACACCTACCTGTTCGTCTCTAATACTTGGGCCCAACTAGTGATGACCTACTTCTTGTGGAAGGAGAC
>CAIGRP010118750.1:0-11588 GCA_903798385.1 Fraxinus cuspidata
CAAATAATTTTGTAACCCAATTTTGCACAAGTAGATTAATTGTAGAAAGTAATTTGCCATATCACGAGAACCGCGTGTTCATTTCTTGATAGAGGTGGGAACTGAGAACGCTTATTTAACTGCAACTTTAACAATAAAAACATCTCCATTGCATCGCAATTATATAAATTATTAGTTTTTAATTGTAATATAGAGTGTAACGAGAGAGAGAGAGAGAGAGTGATCAGTTATCCTTGCTGTGAAAAATCTAGTGTGAAGAAAGGACCATTTGCAATGTATCATTCGTTAATGTCAAAATCACCTTACAAAAGACAACAAACATAACACAAGACAAACTTAACAATGCTGTCTTCAGCTTATTTGAGAGGAAAACGAAAAGTAAGATGTATTGCACTTAGCATATATGGAAATGCAACGGAAATGATCCGCAACAAGCACTAGGATTTTCTGGATCACCGCCGACGGATGGAAAGTTCCCTCCACCACCGGTGCAAAGACGTAGATTCATGAGTAAACAAGCAAGACTGAACGTCACCATTAGAACTACCACGAAGATCGCTATGGTCATTGGAGTAAGCTGGATTTCCATTTTGTTGGGAGGAAACCAGAATTGGATGACAACACAAATTATAAATTTTGAGTTTATATAGTGTGTGTGGGTGTGGGGGGGGGGGAGGGGGGGGGGGGGGGGGGGTACTTCTTGATTTCCACGGTTAAAAAAATCTATTTAGTCGATTGTTGGGTGAAATGTAAGCAAAATTAACCCCTAATTATTTTGGATACCTGTCAAATTTTAGGCTATTTGATTGTGTAATCTAAGGCTGAGAACTTGATTATTGTGGCTAAGTCGTTACAATTGTGATGCTTGCTATTAGATAACTATCAGCTATTTTCGAATAAAATGAAAACTACCAAACAAGGGGAAAAAAATGTGTACGTTTCCACTTGTCTTACTAAATTTAAAGAGTAAGCCTCATTCGAAAAAACTAAAATAATTATTCAGGGGCAATTAGATTTTGTATTCGTTCTGTGTACTGATTTAGACACGAGGAAGCTGTAGAGGGATCAAGGAAAAATTGAAAGTTTAGTAGAAAGAGATTTTTTATTTGTGTTATTAAAATAATTAGTCGTTTTATATAAAATTTTATTTGCTAAGTGAAAATGAATGTTTTTTCCTTATTTCTATCAAATTTTAGCACTTCACTTTTAGGCCGATTTTTAATTTTTGTGGTAGTTTTTATACATATAATTCTATTGTTAATAAATGAATAATGATGTGTTTTGAACGTATAATATTTGGTCAAGACATTATCCCCGAAAACTACAGAAACTAGCCCATTATTGTCAAAACAAATACCAAAACAAAGAAAGATAATTCTTTTTCTTTTTGTCAAGACATTATTCCAAAAGTAAAGAAATTGCGGCGACTTTTCTCCTCGATTCATATCTTGATCTCTTCAAGTTCAACTCTCAATTGAATTTTCATATAGAACTTCAACTAAAATTTAACAAATATACTTTAAATAGGATTCCAAAGTAGCTTCTAAAAGGATTTCTTCTTAAACCGACTTTAATTAAAATCTCAATTATCATCAATGTAAAATTTGAGTTACATCCTAATTCTAACAAGGAGGGCGAAAAATGGATAAATAGAATTTTATGAATTAAACCAAATGTATAGGGCTAGGGCCACCCTCTCAAATGAGGTGGGTTCCACACTGGATCCACCTCAACAAAAAGGTCAAAAAAATTACTCACCCTTACGTGTGTTATCGGTGGCGTACATGAAGCATGATTGTAACTTTATATATGTGGATGTCTAATTTCACACTTGTTTATCCCACGCGCTATGTGTTTTTATCCACCTACGCCAAGATTAATCTCTCTCGCACTCAAACTCACGCGCTATCTAACCCTGAAGTTCAATATATTTGTCCTTGGAATTACCAAATTTGTACTCAATTCATATCATAAGATAATTTCTCGTTTTATATAAAATTTTATTTGTTAAGTGAAATGTTTTTTCTTATTTCTATCTAACTTTAGCACGTCTTCACTTATAGGTCGATTTTTAATTTTTATCGTAGTTTTTATACATATAATTCTATTGTTAATAAATGAATAATGATGTGTTTTGAATGTAAAACATTTGACTTAATATTTACCATATCAGAGCATGTTTAAGCCTAATTTTTTTTGGAAATAATGCATTTTGGAATAATATTTGATGAATAATATATAATTATAAAATGAGAAAAAAGTTAAGGGTTTCCCTGTAATATTATTTTATTGAAGAAAGTGTAGTTGAAAGTAAGAGAAAGAAAAATGTATTTTAAAAATAATGAGAATCAAACAAGGATCAAATATCAAATATGTTTAAAGTGAAAGTATAGAAACCTATAACTTGCACATTGTTGTCAAACAAGGACCGAATATGTTTAAAGCGCAAGTATAGACCTATAACAAACACAATGACAAAACTAAGATAATTATTCTCATTTTATCAAAGACACAATCTCCCAAATGTATGAAAATATAAGGGTCTGTTCTCTTTACCATTTTCAAGCAATTTTCTGTTTTCAATTTTTCAAAATAGTGAAAACGCGTTCTCTTTCCTATTTTCGAAAACGCGTTCTCGAAAACAAGTTAAAAATTTACAAAGAAAACCCAAAATGACAAATTCAGTTATAATCAAGTCAAAAGTTTCAAAACGCATTTTGGGTGTTTTCAAAATAATTTTTCAAAATGCAAAAAAGAACACATTTTCAATAATCTCAAAGTGGACACTCAAAACTCAAAACTCAAAATACAAAATTGAAACACAGAGAACAATCCCTAACTGTCCATCTTTTTGAAAACATACGTGGTCAAGACATTATCGCCCAAAACTACTTGCCCATCATTGTCAAAATAAATGCCAAAAGAAAGAAAGATATTTCTTTTCTTTTTGTCAAGACGTTATCCCAAAGGCATAGAAACTATAGTCGTCCATATTTGTCAAAACATATGCCAAAACAAAGAAAAATATTTCTTTTCTTCTGGTCAAAACATTACCCCCAAAGTATAGATTGGTAACTATAGTTTCTCTGGTTGGAAAATAGTTAATAAAAAGATGATTTTTATCGATCTTTAACCAAATATTTGGATGAGTTTCGCTACTCGAATTTGGTGACAAATGGGTCGAACACGTTCTACACCTCGAGTAGATGAGTTTGCTATATTTGAAAGTCGAAAACTATTTTCAAATGAATGAAGTAGGGTTGATAAAATAAGGAATTTTGAATTAACTAAATGGAAAAATAAAAAAAAATCCTATTGACCACTTGAGCGGACACTCACGTTCAATGAGCGGTCAAGCCACTAAAAAATATCTTGAGCGATCAGGCGGCGCGAAGCAAGCGGTCAATGAACCGGTGCAACTTTTTGTGAACAAATTGAATTTTGGATTACGTCTTTCTGGATGCAATCATTCAACCTCTATAAATTGGACACATCTATGTTAATTTCATTCACTCCAATTACATGCAATCATAACATACATTTAATATCAAATTCTACCAAAATTTTTACATCAAGTTCGTTTATTTTTCCATGCAAAAAGCAATACAAAACTTCATTAGGTTCGCCGTTTCTTGTGATTCGAAGCGCTGTCATCACAAAAAATAATCATTGTATCTTGGGAGATAATTGCCAAACCATGGTCGACATCTGTGTTGGGCAAATTAGTTTTAAGGACAAAGAGTTGGACTCTTTCCTCGATCTCTGGCATTCCACTATTGTTTTTATGTTTGTTCAAGTTTGTATCCAATTTTCGAGTAAGTTTGCATTGCCATTTATTTCCTGCAATAAAGAATCACTTCATCAATATTTTGGTAACAATCTTAAGACGAATTTTAGTGATTTCTTTGTTTAATTTTTCTGTTTTACTCAGTTTTAAGTTGAAATTCATTTTTGGTTTAACTTTCTCTACTCTCTTGATCGTGTTAAAAACTTGGATTGGTTTATCTTCTTTTTTTGTAACAAAAATGTCTACAGTAACGTTACTACCGATGTTACTTCGATTGTTGTTCCTTCGATGACAGTTGCCCCTACTACCGTTCAACATCCGTTCCACATGGAGAGAAACTGAAAAAGTTTAACGGGGTTGATTTCAAAGTATGGCAACAACCCTCAACTTGGAAAAACTTCTAAATGAGGATGCTCCCATCATACAAGAAGGGAAAAACGATATGGTATCATCGATCGCATTGGATGTTTAGAAACATTCAGACTTCTTATGTAAGAATTATGTATTGAGTGGTTTGGATAACATTCCATATAATATGTATAGTTCCATGAAGTCCGCTAAGGAATTATGAAAATCCTTGGAGAAGAAATAGACGACTAAAGACGTCGGAACAAAGAAGTTTATCGAGGGAAAATCTTTAGACTACGGTAGATTCCAAAATGATGATCAATCAAGTACTCTAGGACATTCATACTGAGAATGTCTTTGAAACATTTCAATTGACTTCAATTATCGAAAAACTTTCACTCATGTGGAAGGACTTCAAGAACCACCTCAAGTACAAGTTCAAGGAGATGAACATTGAAAAATTCATAGTCTAGTTGAGATATGAGGTAGACAACAGAAAGTCGGACAAACATATTGGAAGCCAAATACCACAAATAAGGACAAATGTGGTGGAGACCAATGCAAATATCAAAGGGGGAAGCATTCTGGGAATCCTTCAAGAAAAGAAACAATAAAATGCAAAGAAGCTCAAGGATAATTATAGCAATTGTGGAAAGGTCGGACATTACTCAAATAAATGTCGCAAACCAAGAAAGCAAGCCCAAGTAAATGCCACCGAATTGAATACATTATCTGATGGAACAACAAATATCAACTTGTCGACTGTTATTTTAGAATGCAACGTCAATGGAAATCTCATGAAATGGTGGATGGACACGGGTGCTACTCATCACATCTATGTAGATAAAACAATATTCTCATCTTATACTCCAACAAGTGGTGAAAAATTGTTCATGAAAAACTCTTCAAGTTTTAACGTTGAATTTTAAAGCAAAGTGGTATTGAATATGACATCAGGCAAGGAAGTCAATCTTAACAATGTGTTCCATGTTCCGGTCATTTGCAAAAAACTTAGTCTCTGGTTCTTTACTTAGCAAGAATGACTTCTAATTAGTCTTTTTATCTGATAAGTCTGTACTTATTAAGAATAATATGTATGTAGGCAAAGACTATTTAAGTGATGGACTATTTAAGATGAATATCCTCACTATTGTACCGAATATTTCAAAGAATAAAATATTTTCTTCTACTTATATTCTTATGTCATCTAATTTAAGGCATCATAAATTAGAATATGCAAACTTTAATTATATATGCAATTCAATGAGTTTAAGTTTATTATCGACTATGAATTTGAATAAAAGCGATAAATGCGAGATATGTATAGAGGCTATATTAGCCAAAATACCGTTTCATTGGGTTAAAAACCATGATACCTTTAGAATTAGTTCACATCGATATATGTGACTTAAAATCTGTGCAAATTAAATGTGGTAAAAGTATTTCATCACTTTTATTGATAATTGTATAAGATACTTTTATTTATACTTTTTGAAAAGCAAAGATTAAGTTTTGGAAGTATTTAAACACAACAGAATGAAATCTACATAATGAAATTGAAAATCAACTTGAGAAACGAATAAAGATTGTTCGTAGTGATCGAGGCAGAGAATATGTACACCGTTTGAATAATTTTGTTCAGAATATGGTATTATATCAAACAACGACACCTTATTTACCTCAAGTGAACAATATTATGCAAAAAATCGAACTCTTAAGGAGATTGCAATGTTAATAAGTTCACGCTTATCCCAAAACTTGTGGAGGGAAGCAATTCTTTCAGCAAATCACATTCTCAACAAAATATCACATAAAAACAAGGTTTAAACACCTTATGAGTAAAATGTGGAAATTCTTCCTACAAATACTTAGAAGTGTGGGGGTGGTTATCCAATGTACAAATACCTAAGCCTAAACAAGTTAGGATTGGACCTAAAATAATTGATTTTATCTTTATTGGATATGAAAATAATAGAAGTGCATGTTGATTTCTGGTTCATAAATCAGACACACTTGATGTACATGAGATACTATAATTGAATCAAGGAATGCTGCATTTATTGAAAACATATTTCCTTTAAAGGAAGATAAGTAAATTCACAGAAGCAAACTTATGATACTGCAAATGAAAACTATGAAGAAGATGAAGAACTAAGACACAGTAAAATGGCAAAAATATCTAAGACATTTGGCTAGAATTTTCTAACGTATTTACTAGAAAATATCCAAGAACATTTATCAAGACAATGTCCACTCTCGAAGTTCTTTTTGGAAAGAAGGTGTCAATAATAAAAAAACAATTGACCAAAAGAAAATATTAATAAATAATAAATTGCATGAACTTAGATCAATCAAATAATGATATTTCTATGCATATGCAATAATTTGCCCTAATTAATTTTGAGTCCATTGTGCAAAACCTTACTTGGAAGTTGGTGGATCTCCCATCGAAATATAAAGCCTTAGGCAACAAAGGATCTTTAAAATGAAGTTAAAGTCTGATGGATCAATTGATACGTACAAGGTTAGATTAGTACCCAAAGTATAGACAAAAGTGAGGTCTTGACTTTTNTACTTGGAAGTTGGTGGATCTCCCATCGAAATATAAAGCCTTAGGCAACAAAGGATCTTTAAAATGAAGTTAAAGTCTGATGGATCAATTGATACGTACAAGGTTAGATTAGTACCCAAAGTATAGACAAAAGTGAGGTCTTGACTTTTTCGGTACATATTTACCTATTAAAAGGATCATATCTATTCGAGTATTAATTGCAGTTGCGGCATTACATAATCTCGAAATAAATTAAATGAATGTAAAAAAAAAAAGGTATGCAAACTTGTTAAATCATTATATGGATTAAAACAAACACCTAAACAATGACACAAAAACTTGACAAAACTATATTATTAAATGACTTCAAAATTAATGAATGTCACAAATGTGTCTATGTCAAAAGCACATCAAATAAATATGTATTTGTATGTTTGTATATTGATGATATGCTAATTGTGGATAATAACTAGAAAGTTATCTTGACAACCAAGAAAATATTGACAAAATATTTTGATATGAAAAATATAGGTACTTCTGATGTCATATTGATTAAGGTCTCTAAGACACTTGACGAATTGTAATTGTCTCAATCTCATTATGTTGAGACTATGTTAAAGAAAGTTAAGGAGTAAGACGACAATTCCGTTAAAAGTAGATTAAGTCTATACTTAGCCAAAACCATTGGTGAACTCGTATCACAATTGTAATATGCACACATTATAGCAGCTTAATGTATATTACAAAATGCACGCATCCGAATATAGCATATACAGTCAACAAATTAAGTAGATTCATAAGTAATCCTGAAAATAACCATTACAAGGCTTAAACAGGGTTCTTAATATTTAAGACATACAGTTAATTATGGATTACACTACTCTAGATATCCCACGGTTTTAGAAGGATATATTGATCCATATTGGATATCGACACAAGGGATTCAAAGTCAATAAATGATTATGTTTTTATTGTTGGAGGCGAGGCTGTGTCCTGCAAGTCCTCAAAGCAAACTTGTATATCTCGATCTACGATGTAATCCGAGTTTATTGTTTTAGATAAAGTTGAAGAAGAAGCATAATGGCTTTTTAATTTTCTTGAGGATATTCCATGCTGGTATAAGTCGGTACTTACTATAGCATACATTGTAATAGTTAGTCGACTATTGGAAGGCTACAAGATAGTATGTGTAATGGTAAATCTCAACATATTCGTCACAGACAAAATATCATTAAACAATTGATTTTAAATGGTTTACTCTATATTGACATGTTAAATTGAAGGACTACATAGCGGATCCTTTGACGAAATGATTACGAATAGATCGTGTACCATCTTTCGCAGGAATTGGCTTAAAGTCGATTGACTAGAATCATAATAGTGGTAATCCAACCTTGTTGCTGAAGATTCCAAGATCTTGGTTCAAAAGGACAATTAAGTTATGAATTATTCAAACAAGCACTTTTACCCATTTCTTAGAAAATAAAAGAGCTACATTGGAAAGTGTATCACGATAAGTTATGCTTTTAATGATTCCTAAATCACAGAAAAGCCAAGAAAAGTATGGTGGAATACTATAGGAGATCACCTATATAAGTGTGAAATGAGGTCGCTTATATGAGAATTTTGAGGTTTAAATTCTCTAAAAATACTTATTAAATCAAGAGTTGTTCAGGATCAAAATGGACACAACCAAGAAAATCAAATTTGTTAGGGAAGTTTGGTGTTGGTACAATTGTCTTGATTTACACAAAAAATTGAACGGTTCAAGAGACAACGTTCACTAATAAGCCTAGTAAATTCGATTGTATTCTACTAAGGATGGTTCAAGGCTAAAGCTACCTCTCCCGATGCTATAGCTTAGCATCTATATTCCTTTTTAGAGTCTTCATTTCTTATTCATATTTGTAATTTTCATTCATACGGATGATTGTTGAAAAATAGTTTATAAAAGATGATTTTTGTTAATCTTTGACCAAATATTTGGATAGATTCCGCTACTCGAATTTGACAAGAAATGGGTCGACCAGGTTCTACTCCTCGAGTAGATGAGTTTAATAAATTTGAAACCCGAACATTATTTTCAGATGAATGAGAAATTAGTGAATGAAGTAGGGTTGATAAAACAAGGATTTTTGAATTAATTAAATGGAAAATCGAAAATCCTACTGAATTGGTGCAACTTTTTGTGCCTAGTTGAATTTTAGATTGTCTTTTCTGGTGCAATCGTTCAACCTCTTTAAATTGGACCCCTCTATGTTGATTTCATTCACTTCAATTACATGCAATCATAGCATACATTAAACATCAAATTCATGCAAAAATCTGCATCAAAGTTTGTTTATATTTCCATACAAAAAGGAGTACAAAATTTCATTCGATTCTCCGTTTCTTGCGATTCGAAGTGCTGCCATGACAAGAAGTAATCGTTATATCTTGGAAGATGATTGTCAATACAACGTCGGTAAATGTGCTGGGAAAATTAGTCTTAAGGACAAAACGTTCAACTCTTGCCTCAATCTTCTTGCATTCCATTTTCTATTTTTGTGTTTATTCAAGTTTGTATCCAATTTTCGGTAAGTTAGCCTTATCATTTATTTCCGACAACAAAGAAATCACTTCTCAATATTTTGGTAAAATCTCTTCCATACTACAATAGACTACATTCCTAATTCAAATTCAAAAAGGATGCAAAATATGTTGGGTTTTTTTTTACCCAAATTATGTTGGATTTTTGAGAAAATATTTATTTCTTCTTCCACGTGTTTTTATTGGCAAACATTTTATTTTCTTTATATCATGTAATTTTTGATATTGTTTCCATCTTTGTGGTATTTCTAGGGTTTGACATGTATTCCTATAAATGCTAGACTCATTTTACAAGTTTTGTATTACTGAAATATAGAATAATTGTGTGACACAATTATTTTATTTGTTTTCTCCATATTAGTCAATTGGATAAAATACTCAATTTCTCTACTAATTAATTCTTTGCTTTTTATTATTGTTTATTTGCAATTATATACTTCATATCATGTCATGTATATTATCTTAATCCGTTTTATTTCCCAACAGTGGTATAAGAGCTATTGGTTGTGATTTATTCAAGGTTTTTGTTATTGACGGCAGCCATGAAGTATGAATTTTCGCTCTTGGATCGCAAAAGAAGATTCTTATTGTGGCAAGTAAAGATGCGAGTTGTACTTGTGCATATTATTTTAGATGATGCATTGTTGGGATTTTACAAAATGCCCACAGAAGAAACAACAGAAGGATCGGAAGACACTTTCACAGATCTACCTCTATTTCTCTAACAATATTTTTCAAGACGGTTTGAAGGAAAAAATGGCAGCTGCGTTGTGGTTGAAGTTGGAGTAATTGCATGATTAGAAGTCTGACAAGCAAATTGAATCTGAAGCAGATGTTGTATTCTCATCACATGGCAAAAAGCTGTGTTCAAGGAGATCGTAGCTGATTTGGAAACTTTAGAAGTAAAGTATGATGAAAAATACTTGGTCTTAATCATTTTATGTTCACTTCTCGCTTTGTTTACTTTGTTTAGAGACACGATCTTGTATAGTCGAGATACTCTCACCATTGAATATGCATATGATGTCTTATTTTCAAATGCGACAAATTGCATAACAAAGATAATTTGGTTGCAAATCATAGGAAGCAATCAATAACTTCAGATGAGACCAACATAGCCAAAAACTATTTTAGTGATGGAGATGTTTGACGGTTTCTGACATGGAATTCAAATGTGATGAGGAGTGGATTTTGGATATAGGTTGTACGTTCCATATGTGTCCCAATAGGGATTTGTTTGAAATATATGAAATGGTGACGCAAGGTGTCGTTGTCATGGGTAACAATGAAACTTGTCGGGTAGCTGGTATTGGTAGAGTTAGATTGAAGTTGGTGCATAGATCATGTAGACATTCGACATATTCTAGATTTGAAGAAGAATCTCATTTCGTTAAGTACTTTTGATTCAAACGGGTATCCATTTTGTGGAGGAGGTGGAGTCTGAGGGTTTGAAATGGTGTTCGCGTTATATTGGAGGGGCGAAAGAGGTCCTAATTATACATCTTGTAAGGTCGGGCAGAATTATGAAGAGAAGGCAACACAGATTTAGTACTCTGGTGGAGATTTAGTTTGGTACCGTACCTTTGATTTGGATCGGGGTTCATATTGAAGAATACTACTCAGTTGAGTTTGGAGGATATGGAAAATTCCGTTTGCCACCATTACTTATTGTTCCATCGTATTCAACAGCTAAGGATATACATATTGGAGATAGGTACGTGGATGCTGATTCGGTTGCACATGCTTTTAGCATTTTTTGAAGGTGTTGAGACTAGTCGGGGCTTCTATAAAAGCATTGGTAGTTGATGCTGCAACAGGGCGTGCTTGGACACTATTTGGTAATTTCTAATTTTTTGTAAATTTTGGGGAACCTTGTGTTTAGGTTCATGTATCCGAGTTGGATACCGCGGAAGAGGAGTAAGCTTCTTCATTGCATCGAAATTTGTGTTAAAGTGGAGATTATTGGATTTTTTTTTTTTACCCAAATTATGTTGGATTTTTTTATAAAATATATTTTTTTCTTTCCTCGTGTTTTTGTTGGGAAAATATTGTTTCTTTTATTATTCGTGATTTTTTTATCTTATTTTTATCTTTGTGATATTTTTAGAGTTTGATATGCACCTTATAAATATTAGACTATTTTCACAAGTTTTGTATTATTGAAATATAGAATAATTGTATAGACATAATTATTGTATTTGTTTTCTCCATATTAGTCAATTGAATAAAATATTTTATTCATCTACAAATTAATTCTTTGTCTTTTATCTTATTATTTGTTTACGATTATATACTTCATATTGTGTCATATAT
>CAIGRP010118774.1:0-12216 GCA_903798385.1 Fraxinus cuspidata
AACACGAAATTTGTTCATTTGCTTGTTGTGATCAATGTTTCATCTACCGTATCTTGAGCAAGCAATCCCCAAGCGTCATTGATTCACTTCGCTCGCCACCTAGTCATCGGTCCTCTCTCAGCAGTCAATGGATCCTTGCCCAAACTTACTCTCGTATCATGGATCACATCATGTAAACATTTCAAGTCATTTATATGTTGACTAGAGGTGGAATGAAATTATTTATTCGGTAGATAAACATAATTAATAATATGATTGAATTTTATATAGTTGATGAATATTATGTTGCTAACTTGAGAGTCCTACGCGAAATTGTGGAGATATGATTGTTTACATAATATTCTCAATTAAAATTCGGATGTACATCATGATTTGTGGGAGGTGGCAATGCCTACTTCAAATTACAATTTGGAATATTTGAAATGATAAAATGCACTATAGTGCATACATTGTTAAACTTAAGATACGCACGATGTTGAAAATTAGATATTCAATTCAAGGATTCAAAATTTATTATTAAATATGTTTTACTATTGAGATTGTAGTTGTTTCATGAAAATTCTTTATATGACACGAGAATTAGAAGATTAAACCCATGTTTGGTGGGGATTAAAATCAAATTTTTAGTAGATTTTAATAAAAGTTGATAAAATGTGTGGCTGAAAATTTGTGAGACCCATAAATTGTGTTATTAAAATTTACGGTTAACTTTGATTTAGATTAAAATCTGAATTATAATTACTACCATACATGGGCTAAATAAGATCTTTAAATAAAGCTAGGATGAAGCGTGGTGGCCTCAATTTTATTTATTTATTTTTTGAAGGTTTTCATATTTGGTGGCAATATGTGCTTGTTACATAATTTAATTGAGATAGGTAGTAACATATGTATGACACAAGATATTGTGTATAATTACAAGTCTCGACATATACATTGTAGATATAATTTCATTTGGTAGTTGTCATCAAATGGAACAAGACTTATCGTAATGTCAAAGAATAACATATCAAATCCGTTTGCAAATAAGTTATCTAGATAGAATAGATCGTATAACGAGTGAAATGGATTTATGGTCTAAACTAATGGGTCAACTTAATGAAAACTTAACCTGACAAGTGGAGATATCACGAACTAGGTTCAATAGAGAAGCTAGTTATGAATGATTCAATGATAAACACTTTGAAATTTTAACTCTTTCACATTTCTATGATGCAAGTAAATGTTACTTACAAAAGATTTAGGATAAATTGCACTTTCAATGATGATTGTATCTTGTAAATAGTACAAATGAAGTATTATATGATACTCTTTTATAGAACATCAGTTGTGTGAGTACGAAATTAGCCGATTTTATAAGAATTTTTCTTAGACGAATTCTCTAGAACACTTATAGAATCCAAAAAGGTCCATGGCCAAAATAATGAACATAATAGAAAATCAAAGTTTGATATGAAAAATAATATGTATGATTTATTATCTAGTCTTACAATAACGACGACGGTTCAAAACACTACATTCATAGATTAGCCAAGCGAGTTCTTTAGATTCTTACTTTGAAAGGTTAAAGTGAACGTTACTTCAAGATACATTATGTTTCAGTAGTACTCTTTTTCATCTTTCTTGTTCTAAGTTAACTTCTTTCATTTACGAGATAAATATGAATGTGTGAATTGAAAAAGTCTACAATTAGTGTGGTGACTGGTCGTGACTCTTCAAATGCAAATGGTGCCTATAAAAAATCGAGATGTTTCGAATTGAGTATGACCATTAGAAAATGTACATAATGAAAGTTATGACCTTTGGATACGGTGTATTAATCTTGACCATTAACATAAAAACGTGTAATCTAATGGTCCATTAGTTTATGTTAAAATATGCATTCATTACAAAAAAACACTTGAAAATCTATAAATATGGACCCCTAATTTCATATTTTCTACGCCAAATCAATTCAAGAAAAATTGAATTCTAAATTCTCTTATTTTTTCAAAATATATTGTTTTTATTTTGCTGAAATTAAATTCCATATGAATTACTTTCAAAAATAAAATTTCATTCGAGCAATTTTAGTTCATATCCATTCTACTTGTGATTGACTGTGAACATTTTGGTTCGTCCGAAAAAATTGCTATTTTGGTATATTAATTTTGAAAGAAGCATTGTATCTTTAAAAACAGACGTTCATTTGACCATTTAGTACTAGTTCAGTGGATGAAATCTGTATTAATGATCGCTTTTATTTCATCTCCTTTTAACTTCTATGTTTCAGAATGTTGTAATTTGTGCCTATTATTTATGCGCGTATCTTGATTTCAGTAAGTCAAAATTATATTCGACATTTTGCACCAATAACTCATGATTTTATTATATTTACATTTCTCGTATTTTAGTTAAAAGCAATATAATTATGCATCGATTTATCGAACACTTACCAACCATGTATCCACCGTTCCCACGATGGTGGGTGAAACCATCCATAGGAGCGACATTCGTTTCCCTATATATAAAAAAGCTTCAGTCCTAATAGGATCAACATTGCTGAAATTTAGATTTTAATCATATATTTTATATGATCCATAATTTTTCATCAATTTTTATCAAAATCTTTTAAAATTTTAATTTTAATTTCCAACAAATGGGCTATATATAAAGTGAAGTCATTGTAAGATACAAAAAATCATAATATATAAATAAAAAGAAGAGAGCTCAACATTTTCTTCTTTTCAATTTTTTAGCACGCGTACTACGTGTGCTGAATTGGACTTAAATCATTCATTTGGACAAATGCGGTTAGGGAATAAGTATTTTAGAAATAAAAAATTTACTAGTACATATGCATTGTAAATATGGATTTACAGGTATTGAGATATCAGCACTTCATTGGACGATTTAACTTTATATTTTGTCTAAAATTCAATGAACTTTTGCCACCTGATGTTCTGTAAAACAGGTTGTAAAAAGCCTATACATGTAACATTTTCTCAGCCAGAAAAAGATTGAACACAGAAGTTGAAAACCTTTCCTTCAATTGCCCTTTAATTTAAGGGAACAATACACATTTAAAGATAAAATTTCAAAATTAAAAAACATGTTTTAAAACTTCAAAAATTAGGTGATAATTAAATTTTATTAAATATATTAAGATCACAGTACTACACAATTTATGATCGCAATTATTTAGAGTCACAATAAAAAAAATGTCATTTACAAATCACAAATTTTATGTCACATCGATCACAAATTATCAAATTAGATCACAAATTATTTCTCAATCACAAACCACAAATTTTATATGTCACAAATTATTAAATTAATAGATCATATTATTTTTCAATAAAAAATTTCAAATTTTATAAGTCACAACTTATTTTTCGATCATAAATTATCAAATTAATTGATCACAACTTAACAAATTGTGAGCCACAATAACAAATTTAGTCTCAATTTCACTTTTTTTTTATCACATATTATTTATTAGTCATAAATTAACAATTTTATTGATCACAATTAACCAAAATCTCAATCCTACTCCTACGTCACCACTAACACAAACTGAACTCAACGCCACCTCACCACCAGAACTACCACCACCATTGTCGTCACCATCACCATCACTACCACTTCATCACCTGCACCATCACAATCATTTGTAAAACACAAACAACCATCCCAAAACTTCGACTAAGCACCAGATTTGATCAGCAAATCACCCACATTAGATTGGATCATAGAAACCACCGACAACCATAACAAACGTTGCTGCACACAACAATGCTGCATGTAGCAGTTTGTTGATGTGCGTAGCAGTAGTGTTGCCTCGTTGCGGGGGGGGGAGGGTGGAGGAGTTTGGAAATGAAATTGAATTGGGGTGAATTGGGTATAGTAGGTATGCAGATTAATATAATTTTATAACGTTATTATTAATATTTAAAAAATAAATTTTCCCCTTATTTTTGAACAAAAAAAATTTAAATTTTATTTCTGAAATGAAAACTTAAAAATCATGTGTGTCATTTCCAGTTAATTTAAAGCAGGTCGAACTTTTATTTAGATCAATTATATTGAACTCACAATTTTGTTTGGTACATTATATTTTAACTGCAATAAAGATTTTCTACTTTTACTAATTGTAACGTTTATGACTTGAACCTTTTTTTTCCCATTCTTATATTTAACCTTCAATTAAATATCATATTTTGTTCCTCATTACGACTATTAAAATATTCCGTTAGCATGTTTTGAAATAAAGAAAATATATTTTATAAAACTTTTATATTTGTTATTTATTTTGCTAATTTAAAAATATTAGGGGCCTAATAAATCTTTTTATCTTCTAACGATTTTTAGAATAGAAACGATCACGTGAACCTCAGGGACAAGATGTGCTAATTGATTGAATGCAAAGAGTAAGAATGAGACAGAAAATGTTAAGACATAAATGGATAATGAATAAATATCAAAAACTTTAATTACAATTATAATGTGATGCTGCAAAAAAAAAAAAGTGTGGTTTGAATCCTTATATTTATTCAATGTTCTATGAGGATAGCACATTGTGACTTATGGGGTCTACGATATGTAATATTATGTTATATTCATCAACAATTTCACATGGTACACTTTGCTAGATCATCTTAACCATAGCTTATGGCGGAGCCAGAAAAGTAATTCAAGTGTGGGAATGAAAGACAATTTCAAGTCCCTTTTGTCTACAAATCAAGAAACGATAAGTAATACGAATACGAATTTCATGGAGAGATCAATTTCAATTCATGATGAGCACATCTTGACGAGTTCACATCTGGCCATCAATGGACGAGTAATTAACGCATATGAACTTGACGTTGGGAGAGAAACAACTGCAGGTTGAGGAGCTGAAGGAAAATTTTGCCCGAAGAGGAGCTTGCATCTAAATAACAAGTTGGTGAGGCTGAGAGGATGATTAGCCACACCGTGAAGACTTCTACGAGAGGCAATAGTGGATAATAAATATTTCGTACTTGACGAAAGCATGATGGAGGAATGTTGCGTGCGAATTTATCTCAACTACTTCTAACTAAAATGTGTCATACTTGAACAATTGTCGTGTTGAACTACACAAGACCAAAATGAGCCTATTAAAATGGAATAATGTTATGTAGCAACCATGATTTTAAGCACGGGTTTACATTGCTTTGAATGACAGTCTAGCCAGATATATAAGGCTACTTAACTGAATCAATCATTTAATGTCAACTTCATTGCTAAATAGGCTAGCGCTACGTGACATTATTCTTCGAAATGATCATTTCTTATGCCAAGATGAGAAAAAATTGATAGGTGCACGGGTTAGCAAACTTTAAAACTACACATCTTATTTGTAGTGAAGATCCCAAGTCTTACATTAATTCTGTAAAACCTCAGTGCCCACCAAATTCTCGACCTTGAGATGTTGCCTTCTCAATATTATGTCATTAAACTGCGTATCTCCAAAGAACAATGACCCTTGCCCAGTCTAATGGACTCCAGATACCCCAAAATTAGGTGAGTCACTAACTTCAAAATATAACATTTCTTCTGAAAGAAAGTACAAAAAAGTGTGAAGTGCAAGGCTAGCAAAACACTTGTTGCCATTCCCTCGTCGCATGTTTGTAGCGAGTATTGGTGAGACTGACATGCGGCATGACTCCGAGCTCCCATCTAACCTCTCCTGTTACCAAGACTCTCTACTGCCGCCACCACAGCCACTACCCCACCATTCCCGACGACCAACTTCCTACTAACCAGCTCTACCACAACCATCACTCTATCAAAAGCACTTCATCAATTCACCCACCAACAAGTTTAGACAGGGCACTACCATTTGTAGCTATTGATCCACAAAAAGGGATCATTGCGCTCTACTATTAATTCCTCCATACACAAAATAGATTACGGTTTTTAGAAGTACCCAGCATGGATGGGGGCAAAGATAGTAGTACCGGGATAAGTAGGAAATGCGAGAAAGGAGGTGCAGCGATTGGGGGTAAGGTGAGTAGAGAAGTGAGCGTCTGTGTAAATTAGGAGGGTAATTTGGAATATTTGAGGTTTAGAGAGACTTCGAATTGACTATAGTCCTTAAAATCTTTCATACAAAAAACATAAAAACTATGTGGTTAGGGCAATATAGTGGATCTCCTACATCATCTCAAATCATGGATGTGTTGCTTAATCGCAATGGGAGGAATAACAACATTGATGTTTCTTTCCTCAACTCTGTCCGTGATACTCAACTACAGTCACGTATAAAAACTTTTTAGTTCTATACTAACATGTAGAATTAAAAGTCATAATTTATCCAAGAATTCGGGGAAATTTTTATTCGAAAAAAGCTATCAACATCTCTGTCATGTCCTCGGAGACAAGTCTACTAAGTACCAAATACCAAAAAGGGAGAAAAACAGCAATATGCAGATAGTGATAACTGTGGTATGTTTTACAAGGTTTAGTTAAGTACTATTCATGATAAGAAACATGCATCACACCAAAACCGAGCAAAAATCCCACAAGTTTCAGTTTGCCAAAATGGCTCAGCGTTCAAACACCAACAAGAAATCTTTGGTAGAGTTTTCAATACTGCATACAAACCTAGCAGGGCAAAAGAATCTGGAATACATATGAGAAGATGCCTACAATAGGCCTTTTCATCACGAAAAATGGAATAAATGCTTTATGAATGAGCAGAAACCTGAACTTTCTTCTACTGTGCAGATTTCAGTATAACCATCACCAGGTTAACTTCTTTTGCAAACAAATATCCAGACCTGTAGAAAAGAAATGCAAACAAGATTTAACAGTTCAAAATCTCTCAGTTACATCCACCATTTGAGTATAATAAATGCTTAATTCTCGTGCCTAATCAGGAGAATGAATCTATACAATTCTGCAGAATTTGAACAGAGGATCCTATGGTTCTTGAATGTTATACTACTATTGATTAAAATATTGTGAGAAAAATTTACTATGATCAAACCAAATCTTTCAAATAATTCTGCAATGTCTTAACATTCTACATTTCAATTCTGTAACTACCAATAACTTCCATTTATAGTCGTGTTCCTTCGGAATTATGAAAAGCAATATGCATACTGAAGTAGAAATCATTGTCTGAAAATTCTTAAACAACTTTCCCAAACCGAACAGACAACAAGCTTGAAAACATATCAAAGGCTGTGTGAGATTATGAAAGATGAAAGACGCTAAAATCAGCTTTTAAGCACAACCAAACATGCTGTAAAGGTAACTATAATCAATCAAACCGTCTTATAATCCAAAAGTCGCTTTTTCTAAGATTGAATAAAGAGACACCGCAAAATATATTTCTGTGAAACAAGAAATGAAACAAAGAACTCAAATTAATTCATACCTAAGAAAAAAAAAGATTGCTATTAAATTAAGCCCAGGAATTATCAAAGGCAGCAGAGGTAATAGCTTGCGAAAACTCCGAAAAACTAATCCTCCCATCTCCATCTGTATCAGCCTCTCTGATCATCCCAGTGAGTTCTTCAGCGGTCAAGGCATGGCCGAGTTTGGCCATGGAGTGAGCCAACTCGGCCGCCGTGATATACCCGTTTCCATCCCTGTCAAACATCCTAAACAACTGCTTCAATTGCTCCTCCGTGTACGGCGATTTTGCCGGCAAAAGCTCCGGCGCCACCAATGACACAAACTCCGAGAATTCCACTAACCCATTATTGTTCTTATCCGCTTTTTGAATAAGCGAATCGAGTTGATCCGAACTGGGTTTGAGTCCTAAGGATCGCAACAGTGAGCCCAGCTCGAGTTGCGTTAGGCTGCCGTCGTTGTTCCGATCGAACGATCGGAAAATCTCCCGGAGCTCCGATAACTGTTCATCGTCCAATTTCACTGGTTCTTTACTACCCATCTTTCAAAAAAAAAAAAAAATATATATATATATATATATATAGATTCAAAAAAAATGGGATTTTGACAAAAAAAGAGATTTGGAAAAATTTTTTTTTTAAATCAATATGGTGCTATAAATATATATATATATATATATATATATATATATATATATATAGATTCAAAACAAATGGGATTTTGACAAAAAAAGAGATTTGGAAAATTCTTTAAACCTCTCTCTCTTGAAATTTTGTGTTGCAGTTGATCCAAGAAAGTGTTTTTATGTTCCCTGTGATCGAAATGTTACCATTCGTCTTCTTCTACTGTATTTTAGACTCTCTCTCTTGATCCACCACTTTCGATGGATCATCCGAATTACTAGTAAAACTTTGGAAGAACAAATCAATAAAAGGAATTAATAATTCATTTTCGTCATAATTAATGGGAGGAGGTTGAGGGAGTCAACCATGAGAATATGTGACCCAGTATGGATGTGTTTGGTACGGACTATTAGTCCAGTTGAGATTGTTATCCTGAATTTATTCTCTCTTTCCTCAATCTATTCTTGAAATTTCGATTTTTTCTTAACAAATGAAAAGATTTTTTTAGCAAATGAGAAGATCCTACACTTTTTTAATCTCTCTCCACGTTACATCTTGATATCGAAGATATGATATGTCAAGATGTTAAAAATATAACGAGAGATAATAAGTTCGGAAGAAAAAATTTCAACTTATACTAAACAATACCACGTGTAATATAATAGACAACATTGTATATCCATTTTGTTATAATCTATATGTTTAACTTCTTTTAGGGTGCATTTGATTTGCCTGATTATATCATATTATGAATTAAACTTAAAATTAGAGTCGACCGAGTGAATAGTAATGTGGTAGATTAATATGGACTAAGGTGATTAGTTATTGTTTCAAAGCTAACAATTCACCATCTTATGTGGTTCGGTCTAAACTCATCTTCATCGACATTATATTATTCTATTGGATTAAGAAAGTATGAAAACTAAAATCAATTAATCTATCCTAATCAACCATTATACTATCAATATTTACTAAATATTCGTTTAGCATGATTTCTATTTCTACTTTTGTTCTTTGTGGAAGAGCCGCCTAGAAAAGTTATCTCGAGTCAACTTTCTCTAAATATTATTCTAATAAAAGTAGTACTTTTAAAAAATTACCTAAAAAAATCCTAATATCGATCACTATAATTTTTTATGATCTAATATGATATATCAAATACACCTTTAATTACTAATTCCAATCCAATCTCATGCGCAATATTAAACAATAATTTACACAATAATCAAGAATGTTTTACTCATTCTCTCTCGTAAACATAGACCTGCTTTATTTTTTCATTTGTTCCAAATTATATGTCGTTTTCTTTATTGAGAGTATAACTAATTTTTTAGTTTCCTAATGATGCTCTTATTGAATGTGTCATATTATTAATAAATATGAATTATTCCTATTTGAACTATTATTTAATGTAGAGATGTTTATTTAAAAAATTCATAATTTTTCACAATATTAATTATATTTTCTTATTTCATGTAAAAGTAAAAGTAAATTTATTTTTACGAGACGGAATGAGTATTTTATTTTATTTAATTCTGTCGGCTTAACGCATTAAAATTTGGCTCTTCACTTTAAACTATCACCAACTTTTTGTGCCTTTTTTGAACAAAACAGCAAAAATGACAAAGGGTGCGACGCTGATTGCGTCTTTATTGCTGACGTTGACCCTTCCTTATGACTTTGTCAAAATGAATTCTATTTTTTATTTTTTATTTTTCATTTATAAATTTGCAATCTCTACAAATTACAAACTGGTTCCCCACTCTTCATTTCTCCCTTAATCTCAATCGTAGACATGAATAATATTAAACAAATCAATTTAATACTCTTAAATAAATAAAACCAGCAACCAATTAATTGATATCTTAATGTACAAATCGACTGAAAATATGGTTTAAAGAGCAATGACTAATTCAAAACAAATTCATCCTCGTTAGTGTTGTCGAAAAATACAAATATCTTAAAATACACATTTAAACATATTTTGAATTGAGAATACGATTTCCTTTAAGATTAATTTTAGAGTTCAACTTCCGATTCTCAGACATTAAGAAGTGATTTTAGGCGTTTGATAAACTTTAAAACTGAATATAGAAGAATTTGAACTTTCTAGCAATAGATTTTTAGCAGCAGCAAAATGAAAGCTTTCAGATTCTGTTTTAACTTATTCAGTTATCTTTAATAAAAATATCATTTTTAACCATAGTTAATTAGATTAATTTCTTTTCTACTATACCAACTATACTTTTATTTTGTAATTTATGAATTCTGAGATTCAATAGATATAAATATTTTCCTTTTAAAATGATTTTAATGAATATATAGCCCCTATTTAGTGAGAACTATAATCAAATTTTTAATAGATTTAGACTTTGTTTGATCCCATTATTTTCAAATAAATATTTTTCTCTCTTCTTTTCAACCGCATATTATTCAATAAAATAATATTACATGCAATCAAAAAACTTTTCCTTTATTTTAACCATAAATTCTTCATCAATCTATTATTCCAAAATGTATTCTACACAAAAAATTGGGCTCAAACAGGCCCTTAATAAAATTTGATTAAATATGTGGTTAACAAGTTGTTGGTCCCATGAACATGTAGTTAAAATTAATTGTTTACTTTGATTTAAATTAAAATTTAGATATTATTTCCTACTAAATAGGGGCATAATCTTAAAAATAATCATTAATATTATATTATTTTTTAAAATTAAAATAAATTTTATAATGCTATCACAATAATAAAAATTATGCAAAGTGACATCATTATTATCATTTTCAGTTTAGTAATTGTATACGAGCACGATAATAAAACACTTTTGTTTAAATTTGAAATTAACAATAAATTTTAAACAAGGATTTATGAAATAGTTGTTTGGAAAAACATCGGAATTGGAGAAGAAATGAACTAGAAAATTAAGAACAAGATGAACAAAATACGAACAAACAAGGATCAAACTTGAAGGTTCGAACATCGCTGTCCTCAAACTATATTTGCCCCGCCACATATTGAAAATGATGCTTGAAGGTTTTCCGACAAATGGTTTGAAGGATTAAATAAGTCTTGTAAGGATTAAACACTCAAGCATAAAGTGTAATCCCCAAAACGTGAGGAACACAAATGATAATTCTGACTATGATGAAGAATGAGTTTTTGATCTTTGATTTTAGAATGATATATGGGTCTCAAGTGTTTTTCATATATTGAACATGGATTTTCTATATATAAGCTTTGACCAGAAGCACGAAATAGTGCCAAAATTTGAGTGAAAAACTACCAAATTAAAAAAATGAACGGTCAAAAAGGGCTTCCAACGGTCCAAAAAATTCATCTATGCGACTGCATAGAGTACCTCTATGCGTAGATATCTTTCGATTTGAATCTAACCACATTGTAATTCAAGCAAAGTAAAGTCGGAATCAAAGGTAGCATGAAGCTTTGAACCAGTTATTCCATATAACAATTTCGGTTCGAACACACACACACGAGTATCACGTGTTCTCAAGTTTCTCAATTGTTTAGCGCTATTATGGCTTTGGGCTCATCCTTTTCAACAATCTTTTAAGAGAGAAACTCTAACTCTCTATTGAGGTTGCACCACCTCGAAATTTATTTAGGTGAAGTTCTTCCAGTATCTTTATTACTTTTAAAGATACTTGTACTTAGTAAAGAACTTCTTTATGAGTTTAAAGTTCATCCCTCACTTCAGTAACAACCAGCATTATTATAACTAGGATATGGTTATCGCGGATATCAATAATGCTGAAACTATCTACTTATCGAATAACTTGTTTTTACCAATTGAACACGTGGCTTACCTTTTGAGTAATGACATGTAGGGTTGCTATCATTGATGGACCTTTTTAATTTAAGATTTTCAACCCCATCACACTCGAAATAGGATTCGGTAAATCTCTATTTAGTAGTTTAGTTAGAGGTTCCGCTAAATTCTCAATTGACTTTACATAATTTAGAGAAATTATTCCACTCTTGATTAATTTCCTTATGTAGTCGTGTCTTAGACTCATATGTGTAGACTTTCCATTATATACCTCATTATATGCTTTTGCTAACGTGGCTTGACTATCACACATGATAGGTCTAGAAGATGTTATCTTCGGTCCCAAAGGTATCTCATATAGGAGATCCTTAAGCCACTCAGCCTCTTTCCCGGTCTCCGATAGTGCAACAAATTCGGATTCCATAGTTGAGTGTGTTATA
>CAIGRP010118780.1:0-24695 GCA_903798385.1 Fraxinus cuspidata
ATCCAAAAAATAGTAAAATATCATCGTTGAGGACATTGAATAGGTGTAAGAACTACACTTATAATATATCATGGAAGAATGTCACATTAAACAATTCTTTTGAATTATTGAAGGTGAGAAACAGCAATGGCGAATGGATATCGGCAGTACCAATTCCCGGCACATTTGTTTGCAATATTGGTGACATGCTTAAGGTATCACCTTAGCAACTAAATTTCGACATCATACAACACAAGAAGATACCTTCCTGAGTATTCCGATTGTGCAGATTCTAACTAATGGTCTTTACAATTCAACTTTGCACCGGGTCATCATCAAGTCTTCAAAATATCGTGTTTGTGTGGCATACTTCTATGAGGTCAATTTCTCTCCTCTGTTATCATTGTCAGTGTGTCTCACACATATGGTTGTGTGTGTGTGGTTTACACGTGCAGTGAAATATTTTTTCGTTAAATTCTCCGTTCCCTGTGATTTTACTTCATGAACAGCCGAATTTTGATGCTGCAATAGAGCCCCTGGACATGTGTGTTAAGAGGACGGGTGGCACCAAAAAGTTTGAAGGAGCTGTGTACGGAAAGCATTTGGTTAGCAAAGTGAAAACCAATTTCGTCGAGTAGGTTCTTTGATGGAATTATTTTCTTTTTCCCGTTCCCCCCACCTACTTGAATTGTGAGATAATGACATTTTCTACGTCCCATCTATGCAATCTAGTTGGGAAAATTTGATTTGTACGCTTATGTATGTGTTTTAACTAGTTGGGTTACTTATAAAAAGGAGGAAAAAAAGAAGAAGCAATGAATGAATAAATCAAGATTTTTTTGCTTTTTATTTGGTTTTTATATATCTTCTTTCTTTTGATTGCTAAAAACTTCAAAGTAGAGTATCGAGAAAATCATACGTCTTTCAGCAACATTTGCACAAACATTCCCGAGATTAATTTGTTCAGTTCTAAATTTCTAACTTTTACAGCGTAGTCCCTACATGTTTAATGTGTGATGTTCAATTACTTCTTAATTCTTGAAAAGATTCACAGCTCGATAGTATCCTTCAATTTTTAGAGATGGCTGCACAAGCCCATGTCTAGGAAACTCTTGTGCCATGTTTCATACGATAATAGACAGAACAATAATGTTTTCTACGAATCACCCTTTCTTTTGCGGAGTCCAGCATTCCAAACATGCTCGTAGTTTCTACGATGCAATATTACAAAATATTTTGCTTCGCATTTGGATTTTATATCTTCATTTTTGTAATTATTTTTTAGTTTTTCCATCATGCCAAATAAGACATTCGGATCAAGGCCCAAGAACCGGAAAACTACAGACAAGAAAAGAAAATATGCTTCAACTATTTTAGGAATTTTATTTTAATTTATATTCAGTTGGTGCTCCCTTTGCTAAAAGAAGCCCAGTTCTTTTTTATTAAATTATAATTCATTTTTCTTTCTTTTTATCAACTACACATTTTTCAATAAAATAATATTACACGTAAATCTAAAAAATTTCATTCTTTTTTAACCACATTTTCTCCAAAAAACTACTATTTCTCTCATTATGATGTAGAATAATAGGGACCAAACAGACGCTTAGTCTATACATTAGTCCATGCACCAAGCTCGTGCAGGATGAAGCAGCAGTAATATTTTTTACCTCCATGCAAAAATAAATGAGTTCCCTGCTTTATTCATAATGAGCTAAATCGATCCATTTGTGGTCGTGTCAAGGCCATTGCTTATGTAGAAGGCGAATGAGCCCTTTGATGATGCACGTTCCATAATCAGGAGGAGCAACTCCTATTCCTATGCCAATTTCTATTGTCTGCCTATTGTTTTGGTTGTCTGAACTTGGTGGCTAAATGAATGCACAGAGCAAAGTAAAATAAGTGGAATTTCTACTTCAAATTCCAGGTTACATTAGTTAAGAGCCGACATATAAAGAGGAGCAGAAAAATAAAGGCTCGTGAAAGAAAAACAAGTCAATATAACATGGAAATCCAGAGTCAAAGTCCAAGCATCCCTTGCTTCTATGAGGTCTGTATCATATAATTATATAACGAACATATTAAAAACGAAATCAAGAATAACCTTTTAAGCTCAATAACATAAAACTACCATATCAAGAATCTAAATATAAGTCTACATTAGAACTAGTTTCCTGCTCAAGAGCGTATCAAGTATCTCACAATTTGATAAATATGAGGGGAAGGATCTGAGCACCGTCGACTCCATATGGATCTTTCCAACTGTTAGTTGCAGTGTAATGAATGACAAACCAAAACCCATACACAGGTTCCTGTAGCGTTTACAAGTCTTATCTGGAACTATGATTTTCACACAACAGTCTAGTTAGATCACCGTCCAAAAAAAGAGGCATCTTTACGCCAAGTTCCCTAAGTCGGTTCACAGTACCATAAAGAAATTCAAATGTAAGCTTAGATTGTGCATTGAGATCATCTCATATATTTGGGTGGATTCGAAACCACTCTCCCAACAACTTGTGCACATGAGAACGGATCATTCTCCATGGCACTGGATGTTTCTCACAGAACTTCAAATATTCCACCAGTAAGTCAGCCTGATCCAGTTTCCCCCTCTTTGCTTATTTCTTCACTCCCCGAAACCCATTCTGCAGTCCGATATCCGGAAAAAGAGAGCTGGATTTTCAAGAAGAGACTCGGCTGAAAGAATCCCTTCTGCACTGGTCTCTTCCAAACACTCCCTGACATCATCCATGTGCCGAATATTCCCATTAGCAAGAACAGGAATTCTAACTGCATTTCTAACTGCCTTGATGACATTCCAATTAGCCCGGATCTTCTTTCCATCTTTCTCATCTCTTGTTCTTCCGTGAACGCCTAAAAGAGCACAACCAGCATCCTCCAACATTTTAGCATAATTCATTGTATCTTGCAAATCTGGGAAAATGCGGATTTTGCAAGACACTGGAGCGTTAAGGTTGTCAGCCAATTTTTTACCAGAGACTTGATAAGAGGAGGATTATCCATAAGGAAAGCTCCATAGTGTCCACGTTTCGCAATGCGCTGGGGACACCTGCGGAAGTACATGTATAATTGAGCTTAGTGCAAATCAGGAGGGAAAAAAATAATAATAAATGTATCACACACAAACCATTGACGAGAATGTCAATACAATACAGGTCAGGAGTGCTGAGAACAGGCTATAGAGCAGCAAGGATATTTTCAACTCCTTGGAAAGGAATACTAATTTAATAGCCAATGATAGAAGAAAACAACTTGCAAGAAGCGCAATTATGATGTTATCCAAGTATGAAAATAAGTACAGAATCTGTGCATCATTATCATTTTAACTCACTCTCAATTAAGAGTGGACTTTGTCGAAGTGAAGAATATTATTGTCAGCATATCATATTCAGGACTGGTGAAATTATAATGCTCGGTAAAGTAAAAGCAGAAGACGAGAAGGAAATTTAGATATGATTTAAGCAATGCATACACAGAAATTGACAAAAAAAAAAAAAACGGTACAAGTTGCAGCATTGAGGGTCTGAAGAGCAAAAAATATATACAAGAAAGCATTAGATATTAAAGCATAATTAAATACCAATAAAGATGTTGCTTTTTATTTTTTTTTATTGCCCAGCAATTAATAATGGTCGCTCAAGAAACAGTCTATAAGTAGTCAACTAGCCAAAACATATTTTGTCTAGCATATATATGAACTGTAGTTAATATAACCATGTATATGAGGTTCATATAGTGCAGATTCAACAGTCAAACATCCAATAAGGTTACGTAGATCTCAACATAGAGTGGCAGTAATACTAACAGACTAAAATGCAAGATATGGACCAGCTTACTAAAATAAGATCCTGGTATAGAGGCCATGCCGCAAAGGAAGACATAGATAAGAGAATTAATGACGAAATAAACACAACATACAAGGCTAGTATAATATCATGCTTTTCCCCCATTAATGTCCAAACTTCCATCCCCATAATTTGAAGAATCTTGTTCTTCATATTTTTGGAACTAGAATATTACTTTTCTAGCTCTAGTTGCAGTCTATCCCTTTTCTTTCAAATAGAGGAATGTGCCTTTTGATAAACTTCAGCTAAGATCAAACTAGAAACAGATGGCCACCAGACTCGAAACTCCAAGTCGATAGAAGGTTGCTTAGAGAAACCGAATTTTTATTTTGACAAAAACCTGCTAGTTACATTATGAAAGACACCAGAACCTGCCATACACAGAGTGTGGGGTTCCAAAGTTCAAACATAAACACAAACACAAAAGTAAAAGAAGGTATCTTCCTCCCGCATCTTCGTTGATGCTGACACTCACGTGATGGAAGTCCATCGATTTTAACCGCAGAGCCAAAAACTAGATAGATATAGAAAGGTACAATGAAAAGTTTCATAGTCCACATCAAGGGTATAAATGAAATTTAGATTCTGACATTAGGGTGTAGAGTTGAAATTTCCACAACATGCAGCTTGAAAGAAATTAACTTCAGATACTCATGATCTATAGATGTCAGTGCTTTTAGGCTCTTGTCGTGAAGTTGCTAAGTGAGAAAATTCATGGTTTGTTTTGACTCTCTTCAGGAACCTCAGAAACAAAATATAGCAGATCAAGTCTAACTTGAATTCGTCTTTATCGAGGTAACGACACTTTATTTGAAAAAAGTATTTGCTCAATTCCACTTTGATTGAATGGAATCGTAATTTAATTTATACTTTGAGAAGAGATTTCAGATATTTAATTAAGCAATTGAGAAAGAAAATAAGAATGACGTGTCTAATCTAATGGAAGAGGACAATAGGTTGCTTTTTAGGATAAAAACAAGATTAATCCTCCCTTGATTTAAAATTTGTCCACAAATTTAAACCAAAAATAGGGCAAGACAAACTGTGCACCATAGTTTGGCTATGTGCAGTGACCAAAAAAAACAACACCCAGTGAATTCTAGTTAAATTTATCTAGAGATAACAAGACTTTAAATTAGCCTCAAATCCACTCCGGCTCAATGGTGCATCAATAACTGTCTCAAATTTCAGGAAAAGAAAGTTTTTGATGATCTACTAAGAAAGTTCACGTCTTTTTTCCATTTAAGAAAATAAGATTATGTTGAAACCAACTCCACAGGACATTTAAATTTTATCCAAATTTAGGTCAAATTACAGCTAGACCAAGCCAGATTAGTTACAAACTAGGAGTCCAGGATCAAACAATTTGCACCAAACTAGCTCCAGTCATATGTACTCTTGAGATTTTCCAAATACTATGTAAGAGAAAAACACCATTCAAGTACTATCTCACAGAAACTTTTACAGATCTATGTAGGTGATGACTCTTATAAGATTATCAAAATCACTGTCCACGGTCTTCAAGAAAACACAGCAAAGTCAAACTTTAAGGATAGCTTAAGGTATTCAAGTGCAACAAAGAGCACCTCGAACTTCAAGGTAAAATGCACAATATATTAGCTTCTAGAACCATAATTAGTAACAGGCAAATTTAAGAAGCAAATTATTTTTCCTCCCATGTAGAAGACAAGTTGGCTTAATGTCCAGTATAGCGCATTGTACAGACTATCATACATAATTCACTATTGAATGAGATTTCGATAAACAATTACCCAAAATTAATGTCAACATAATCACAGTAAGGCTCCACTCTCCGTGCCGCCCCCAACAAAACATCTGGATCATTCGCGCAAAATTGCACAAATAGCAGCCTATCCTCCTGCCATTTACCACCAAATCAATCTAAACAAACTTAACAAAATCGATTCTAATACCTAAAATCCATTAGAACGTAAATATCATACCTTGCATGTGGTGAATTATTGGGAGCGATACTTTTCCGTTTCGGTGAAGATTCTTGAATGAAGCATGGGAGTGTAGGCAGCTTGGGCGCCGTACTTCCGGCAAGGAATACGGAAGGGTAACTCGGATTTGTCGACCATGGGAGCGACAATGAGTTTGGGCTGGCCCAGCTTCTTCCAGTGGGCCCAGGCCCGCTCGATACGCGACTCTCCGGTCAAGTAGCCGTTTGGACGGCCCAAGTAGAAGGCCTCTTCCTCGGAGTGCTCAGGAGGCGGAGAGGTAATATCGGACGAACAGAGGCGATCGTCGTCTTCGTTGTCGTTAGGGAGTTGGGAGTATAATGGTCGGGTTTGAGTTGCCATAAATGGATTAGGGTAAAACTTGGTCGGGACAGAGAAAGACGACAATTGTTTGAAATTCACGGGAAGGATGAAATGGAACTGGCGGCGGATGTCAGACCCATCGCCGCCAAGGTTTTGAGGAGCGGGGAAGATTTCGGTTGAGCGGCAGGATCCGAGTAATTGAAGTGCGACTCTATTCCCACGGCCACAATTCGAAAATTGCAGGGATGTCCTCACTTACAGTAGTTGCAGCAAGTTGATCCTTACACTTACATTTTTAGACCTGCTGCTTAATTAATTTTTAGGTATATTATTAATTAATTTTATAATTGTGTTTCTTACATTGCCATTTTTGTGACCACACACAAATCAGCTTTTTAAAAATATTTTGATTTCCACGTGGGCACTTTTTCTTTGTCTTTTGATGAAATCGGTCGAGTTACCATGTTCGAATGATTTACGCTCTTCTTGCTTCATTTAACTGATTTGAATGTGTGATTATTTCGTGTGGATCAATCTCGTGAGATTGACTAATTCTAAGGGATTAATCTTATCCGATAACAAAAAATTAGAAACTAAATATTACAACAAAATACTGCAAACAATATCCAAATAAAGCCCTTGTTTAAGCCTCATTTTTTCTAAAAAAATCATTTTTAAAAAATTTATTTTCAATCACGAATTCTTTAATAAAATAATATTACATGCAAATTTAATTTTTTCCTTAATTTTTAAACTCACATTTTAAATCAAGCTATTATTTCAAATGCATTCTTTATCCTAAAACGGGATTCAAACAAGGCCAAAATGTTATTTTACATATATTTATTCTTAATATTGTTTAATTACATTCTAATATCAATTTTCCTGTGTACAGAAATCTGTCAGACCACACACAACATAGACGGGGCACGCATTTTTTGCAATATTCAATTTTACGTGAGGCCCACTTCCATGTGAGCTTTTTGTTGAATTTTTGTGGTGATTTTTTCTATACAAATGAAAAAATCCTTCTAATATACCAAGCACATCACTAAATAAATTGGACTCCGACCCCTTATTTGTCTCGACATGTTAAGAGACATGGATTGTGTTGTGTCGGGCTCTTAGGGGTCGGCCTACTAACATTCTTGAACTTTTTTATTATTTTTCAAATTTTTAATGAAAGAAAAACTCGAAAATCATTATATGTAAAGCCCTCGCACAATGTTACGTGAGTCAATTTAGTTTGTGTTAGACAATTCAAGATCTGTTCGTAGACAGATTAAGAACATTTTTGACGTAGATTTTTTGAGAAAAAGTTATGTGAAAAGTAAATTTTTAGAAAATATGTAAATAAAATATATAGAAAAATCACGCATTCACACGTAAAATTATTGGGGGAATATATAATTGAAAAAATTTAAAAATATAAATTTAAAAGCTAGGACTAAGCTCATATTTGATTTTCATTTTTTTCAAAATACATTATTTTATCTTCTTTAGAATCACACATTCTTCGATTAAATAATATTACACGCAACCCAAAATTTTTCCTTCATTTTTAACCAAACATTCGCCATCAATCGACTAATTTAAAATACATTATACAACAAAAATGGGGATCAAATATACCCAAAATCAATCCGGTCTAATGCATTCGTACATTTTCGAGTTTGATTGCTTCTGCTGATTATTGACATTTAAAGTGTGTTTATGCCATATTATTTTGGAAAAATATATTTTATAATAGTAGATTGATGGAGAATATATGGTTTAAAAATAAAGAAAAATTATTGATGTGATGAAAAATATTATTTTATTGAAGAATGTGTGATTGTAAATGAGTAGAAGAATGAGAATGAAAATTTTATCGTTTATACAGTGGCTTAACCTAATAAATCTCACACTTTCCTCAAATAACCATCATTTTAGGAGTAATTATTACTCCAGCACTAAATCACCTGTGTAATTCCAAGATTACCTTACATCATGTTGCTCGCCCGATTTTTACCTGTTTTTTCAGTAATTAATTGGCCTAGATTTTCTCCACCAAGATTCCATCCATCAATGTCGGAAAACTAATTCATCATGTTGCTCGCCCGATTTTTACCTGTTTTTAAGTAATCAATTGGCCTAGATTTTCTCCACCAAGATTCCATCCATCAATGTCGGAAAACTAACTCCTTTCTCACCTGAATTTTCTATTTGAACTTGATCTCATGATCGTTGATGGAAAACAAGCTGATTCCAGATGGAAACAGAGATAGAAATGCATGCTGCCAATAAGTTAACAATTGAATCTTAAATTCAAAGAAATATTTCCTATTGAATTCCACCAAACACTTCAAGTTCAATCAACCTCCCCATTTCTTCAAAGCCACTCTCCCCCAATTAGTTTACAATTTTTTTCTCCTATGAAGTTGTGTTGACGGAGGGAGGGAAAAAATGAAGCAGCTGACGGCGTTGCAGCAGCAGGCTTGCCGGAGCAACAGTTTTCGAAGTGCATCTTTGCCGTTGGACACCTCTGTGGATGGTGCAATAAGGTCTCCGGCGACAATTTTTTGGCTAGCTCTTCATGGTCTTTGCTGTCTCATTAGTCTAGTCATCGGGTTCCGATTCTCCCGTCTGGTATTCTTTCTTTTTCTCTGCACTTCCTCCCCTTCCGCCACTATTAATCTCTACACGCCCCTTCAAACAAGATTGCCATCATCCATCACTACTTCGCCTCCAGCGGTGAATGGTACAGCAGTTGCGGTTGACGGTAGGAGTCGAGTAGTGGTGGGAAGGCACGGGATACGGATACGGCCGTGGCCCCGTCCAGATCCTGCGGAGGTGATGAAGGCACACCAGATAATCGAGAGGGTTCAGCGAGAGCAAAGGGTTCAATACGGGTTGAAGAGCCCTAGGACTGTAATTGCAATAACGCCGACTTATGTAAGGACCTTCCAGACGCTTCATCTCACCGGTGTAATGCACTCCTTGATGAATGTGCCATATGATGTTGACTGGATCGTGGTGGAAGCTGGTGGAACCACTAACGAAACCGCTGCGCTAATTTCCAAATCTGGCCTCAAGACTGTCCACATTGGATTTAATGCGAGAATGCCAATTTTGTGGGCGGACAGGCATAAAATGGAGTCTCAAATGTGATTCCACGCTCTACGGTATGTTAGAGATTGATACCCATTTTCTATTTTTCACGTTTAATTTGCATTAATTCAGTTCAAATTTTGCATCCATTTAGTTAGACCGTACCGTAGTTATTAGTAGAATTGAGTTTTCATTTAGTAAAGTGTCTTTCCAATGTGACAGAGTTGTTAGAGAGAAGAAATTAGATGGGATAGTGGTGTTTGCAGATGAAAGTAATATGCATATTATGGAGTTATTTGATGAGATCCAGAATGTAGAATGGATTGGAGCGGTTTCAGTTGGTATTCTTCCATACTCAGGTGGTTCTGAAGGAGTAGAATTGTCAGCTGTGCAAGAGAGGATAATGACAAAAATGAGAATTCAGAAATGCCAGTTCAGGGTCCAGCTTGTAATTCTTCAAACCAGTTGGTGGGGTGGCATACCCTTAATATGCTGCCATTCATGGAGAGGAGTGCAAGGTACGTCGGTGAGAGGGCAGTCGTGCTACCAAGGAAGCTGGAGTGGGCTGAGTTCATTTTGAATTCTAGGTTAGTGTGGAAGGATATTGAAGACAAGCCTGCCTGGGTTAAGGATTTGGATGTGGTTGGTAGGGAAGGAGAGGATATTGAGAGTCCAATGTCTTTTCTGGAGGACCCTTCTGCAGTGATGCCTCTCGGAAGTTGTGGACGAAAAATTATGCTATGGTGGCTCCGAGTTGAAGCACGTGCAGACAGCAAATTCCCTGCCAGGTTAGTCTCCTATGTTTTTGCTCACAATGTGCAGTGTCATGATTCTTGTTGCTTATGCTAATCTATTTGTTTTTCATCTATCAAGGGTTCATCTTGATGTTCACATGACCATTGTTGATAACATGTGGAAGTTGATAATAGACTCAACCATGAGTACAGATTAATTTGCATGATGCAAGTTAGATAGTGGATGTTATACATAGCATTTTAATAAATAAAATTCTCTCTAGTGGCTTAAGCTTTAGATAAGGTGGATCAGTATCATAGCATGCAATGTCCCTAAGTTAAGTTTTGTCATGAAAATTGTCCACCTGTTAGGTTCTTGATGAAGAAAATGAACACGTCCTTCACTTTGAGAGGCACATTGTAAGGATAAAAATTTAACATATAAATTTGCCCCTTATAACTTAAGCTTTTAGATGAAACACGTCAATGTACACAAAGAATGCAATCACTATTGAGAGGACATGAGTGTATATATTTTTTAAAATTTAATTCCTTTTCATTTGAAGACAGAAATCCAGACTGGTCCAAAATTGTATTATTTTTTCATTAAATATTTAGGAAGTGTGAGGAACAATCTAAGCCCCTGTTTGGTGGCCATTTTTTGGAAAAACATTGTTTTGAATAGTGAATTTTTGGAGAAAAGTATTGGAAAAATTTTGGGTTTACGTTCAGAATATTTTATTGTGTGAATGTGTGGTTGAAAATTAGTACGAAGAAAAAAGAGTTTAGAAAGAATGGGAGACAAACTGTGGCTAAATATCTTTGGAGAAGTTTTTTCATATTTTTTTCCTGTGTTTGGCATCTTTGAAGCGGCTCCCTCTTAATAGATAGTTTACTAAATCCGTATTTCAAATAATATTTATAATAGTTATGTCTTCGTTGACTCTACAAATACATGTCTCAAAATTAGTGAACTTGCATAACATTTCCCAGCAACATGGTGAAAGAATTTCCTTGGAGTTCATTACCTTATGCAATTTTTAAGAGGTTTATAGTGAACCCAACAAATTATCTGTCATGGCAGAAAAGATAAAGCATCATTTCTATACTGGCAAAATCGATTTCACCTTAGAATTCAAATTTCTGATATTAGAATATAACAGAAATGAGTCATCAATTCATCATTGTCTTAATACTGGAATAGAAAAAGTGCTCCTAGAATTACTTTGCATGCATCCTCTGAAAGAGAGAAGCTCATATTTTTATATGTATGTAGCCCTCATTTTACGCAAACCATTCCTCAGAGCAGAAATCTTTTAGCAAAGATAGGGACTGTTTGTATCCCTATCTTGTAGCTCGTTCCAATTAGGTGTTCCGCATGGCTCATATTTTGGTAAACTTGATTTTACATGCTTTATATTTAGTCTGCATTTTCATACGTAGTTAGTAAATCCAATTCGTTAAACGCAGGTCTACCAATCACTGAGAGTCTCTCCAACTGATTGACCTTTTTAACACCACTCCAAGCCCAAAGATAATTATAGTTTATGCTTCAACTCCCTCATGCTCATGAAAATATGAACACTGCTAGTCTCTCCAACTGATTGAACTTTAAAGCACCTTTGCAAGGCCTATAAAATGACCCAAGCGTATACTCCAACTCCCTTCTGCTCATGAAAGTATGAACATGCATCAAGTACAATCTAAAACCTTCTTTCAACCAAATTTCCTTCATTCCTTGATCTATAAGGACACTGCTAAAGTAATTTATTTCCTGTCCAGGAATGAGATGCAATCTTCCCTGTTTCTTCTACTCCAAGCTAACTAGCCCTTTTGTCTGTTCCTGTCTGGTCACAGTATCGTACCCCCTTCCTCTAGGACCAGTCATCATCATTTGTTATAACTCATTTCAATTGTTTGGAGTTTCCATTATCTGCCTAATGAAACCCAAAACTAGAGGCTTAAAGGCATAAACCTGAAAATTTTCCGCTCAAGCAAACAGAGAGAAACTTATCAAAGAATAACCAAGGTGTTGGCTGATTTCAGCGAGGTGGACATTGTCCGTGATTTTTTTTTTGCCTCAGCTTTACTTCTCTTTTGGCTCTAAACAATTGGGCTCTTTGCTAAGTAGATGTTGAAAGTATCATCTGTTTTCTATAGAAAATAATATTTTCTGTTAAAGCGTGCCATCTGTTGTTTTTCAAACCAAAATTACTCCAGATGTGAAAAGAACTAGCCGTTTATGTATTCCAGAACTTGATGACGTAATTTTCTCTTCTTCCCATTGTTGCTTGAGTCCCTCTAGAGTAAGCATCTTTATATGTTTCACATGTATCTTTTCAATTCTCACTGAAGCTCATGAGATCTAATTTAAGTTTAAATGGAGAGAGAAACGATCGTGGAAAAAAAATTCATTGTAGTTACACCTGCACGCAGCAAAACACAATACCACTATGATAGTGAACTTCCCTTCCAGATTATTTGCAAAGTTGACGTCCGTCATCATAACTCCATAACTCTATATATAAGATTTCCTGCTGATAAAAATTTAGGAATCTGTCATGCTTTTGCAACTCGATGACCATAATGAAGGGTCATGTGTTGGTGATGGAAGCTCTTTGGAATGGCAGTGTGTTGGTGGAGGGGTAGTGTGAACTCCTGGTGATGAGTTTGGAAGTGGTGAAAAAAGGTAAACTAGAGGGTCATTGAACAAGAAATTTTCAGCTCATATTGTGCATTTGTTTTGTGAGATAAAAAAAAGTTGGTATTTAACTGTAAAGTGACAATGTTCAAGGTTTAGATAACGGTAGGGGCTGAGTAACATATTTCCTAACCACTGGCATTGTTGAGCAGGTTTATGAAACTACATGGAATTTCCTCTGATATTTTTGACTCGAATTCTACATAATTCCGTATCAGTTTCTAGAATATCTTTGACTTTACGTAATGACCTTCATACTGTGTACATGCCCCTCTAAGAACAGTTGAACTTTGACCTCCTTTGCCTTCAATAGAGTCCTTTGCCGGTAGCAAGTGTGCTTGCCTGGAGTTATTAGTTATAATTTGTGCTCTGTTGATTTGATGGCTCTGCTATTTGTATACTAGAATCTATGTGCACACACCCAAAAATATTGAAGAGCTCATTTTCTAGTTAGGGCCATGAAATTTGAACCGCCTCCCATCTTTAACCTGTTTGTCGGGCTTTTTATCAACATATGGTGCAACATTTATTTATTGGCATATGCATATACATATTTATTGCATATGCATATACATTCCGGGGATAACTAGAACCTTGTCATGACTACGAGCAAGCCTTCAACCTGAGTACTTAGATTCCAAGATGACTATTTTAGTCGAGTAAATAGAGGCATATGTTCCATATACCTAGCTGGTCAATACACATACATCTTAATTTTGTTACATCTGATTTTCAGATTGTCTTTTCATTATGCTGGTGTCGTGGTAGAGTTTTACTATGAACGAGCCCTGTTACAGTTGCTGGTTGGCTGAAACATGTATTCACTATATCATAAGCAATTTTTCAAAAATAGAAATTAAAGTTTTATTCCGTCGTTGGATCTCATAGAGTGCTAGTTATTATACAAAACAGATGTACAAAAAAATAAATTGATACGTTTCTATATTTACAATCCAAACGACTGGACACCAAGATATTTTCGATCGAAGGCCTGGAGATATAGTACTCTTGTATATCACACAGAAAAAATCAGATTCTCCTAAGATCCCTCACAATCACAGGAAACATGTTGCTTCTTCTATGGACCCAGAATAACTCAACGTTATCATCAAACAAATTCACTCTTTCACCGGATTTGATCAAGAAAAATCACTCTCTAAATAGATTAAAAGTTAATCAAATCAAAAGAGAAGATAAAAGAGAACACCCTAGAAAACCCTCGAGAAGATAAAGACCAAAAAATGACAAAAAAGTAATTAGGGTTTCAATCAAAACAAAAGAATATATCGAGATTGAGGTAGCAATTGATCCAACGGTACATAGTAACTTGCACATTTAGTTATAAGGTAAAACAACCAAAGTCCCATTTACCAAACCCGTTTCTAGCTGAATATTGGGTTTGGGTTTCATCAGTTAATGTTATTGGGCAATAGTACACATGATTACACACTTTTAAAGTGTAGGCATGTATAAAGAGATTTTTGTTTTCATAAATTTTCTATGTGGAATAAACTCAAATTTAGTTTTCCCTCCAACATAAATCATATTCCAATGGTCCAATTTGAACTCCAATGGTCCACTTTGAACTCCAATTTCTCATTCACCCGAGCTTCATTTTTGGCAAGTAAATACATGATTTCGATGTTCTCCCGATAGGAGAACACAAATCAATGTTGATCTTCCAAAATAAGAAAACAGGTCTCACTCAAAATTTATGCCAAAGTCAGTCATTCTCATTTTTTAAACAAAAAGTTATCCCTAAAATTAATTTACAAGACAATTAATTTATGTTTGTGAATCAGGAAGTTGATGGGCTTTCTCGACTGTTGCTGTCGTGGAAAGCATAAATCAGATAGTTACAAGAAACTTATCCCTTTATCGGAACAAGAACTTGTAGACTGTAACATAATTGAAAATTCTGAGTGCAATGGAGGCCTAATGGAGCCCAAAGTGTTGACATGGTATCGGAGTCCATTAATCTCTAAAGAACAAATTGATCTAATTAAAACTCAAAAAAATAAGAATACGGATTTCAAAATTGGACTGTTCAAACAAGCCACTATTTTGCGGGACATGTTAATGGATAAAGTTCTACATCGATTAAAGTTGAAAATATAGACCAATTTATAAGGGTTTGAGATACTCCTCTTAACAAGGTTGACATTTTAAGATGGAACTCCAAACTAGTATTTATTCTTTATATCTACGTAAAACATGCTTAACCAATTCTCATATATTCCTTATTTAACTTTCGATCAGCTTCATCCTTTTTCTTTTCCCTGGTTTGATTCACGTTTCATTTCTTACATATTCATTCTACGAAGGCCGCACGTGCATCATAACATCCAAATTTCCATTTTGTTCATCTTTTGAACATACTGTACTCTTATAACCTAACTTTTGACTCTTGAGTAAAATAGGCTAAAATCTGGATTTATGGTCTGGCCTTAGATGCAGAGGAGGCTAAATATGATATATTTCTTAGACTAAGACTTACATATTAAATTGCTTACAGTAAGATTAAGTTGATTTTTTTTTATTAGTTTATAAAGATGTTTGAAGTTTGAATATGACAGGAGAATTCATTTTCTTTTTTGCTGGAGCTGGTGGGGGGAGTTGGGACTTTAGCACGAGGGATGAAACTTCCACGACTGGATAAAAAAAGCGTACACAATGGAGATGGGCCAATGATTTCCTGTTTTCAGCAGGCCAATGGCCCCCACCCCACTATTTGTATTTCTTGATATGCAATTTGTCTAATATTTTTCACATGGAGATCAAACAGATGCAAAATAGCATACTGTAACTATAATATTGACAGATTTGTTCAAGTTTTCAAGATTTGTAAGCAAAAGCATCTAAAACAGTAATGCCTTCCGAATACGGAATCTTGACATGTTAAGTTTTCAACAAGGTAAAAGAGTATATTTATGAAAATTATGCATGAGTTGAGCCGTTGATTAAAATACAAAAACGCCATAGTTCCAGTATTCAGATTCAGCTCATTTGATGGTAAATTGACTATCAATTCTCAGTTTCAGATCATATCGGCATCAGGGACCAAAACGATGTTGAAGAAACGTGAAGAATTTCTTATTCTTTAATTAAGAGGGGTCCACCAGGCTGGGATTAGGTCAAGTTCAACTCATATCATTATTATCATTACTCCAATTGTAATTGTGAATGAATACATCTTGAAGTTTAAGAATTTTTCAAATTAACTTTTTGCTTATAGAGAACATCTCTGTTCTGATAGCCAAAATCCAAACAGCATTTGGATTTGTCAAATCAAATGGTTGCTGTATTCAACAAAGAGCTTTTGAGTTGGTACCTCATCACCCTCAAGCTCAAAGAAACAGTTGAATCTGGCCTTCAGAATGCTCAACGTCCCACCACCACCAGATCAATTGAGTTCCCTGCACAATCCCACCAAGAACACCTGCAGAAACAAGAAAATCAAGTATGGAATTCATTGCAAATCGAGGCCAAGGATGAAATCCAGGATGATGAAGATGATAATGGCCCCACTTCACCTGAATCCGAGTGGGTGATCAGCATCAAAGAAAAACTCAATCAAGCTCGCCAAGAGGACGCAGCTGGCTCGTGGGCAAAGCTCTGCATCTATAGGGTAATGTTGAATTACCTCGTCTAAAATTTAAAGTTATTAGAGATACAACGTGTATTTCTTATAATTTAGTCTTGAACAGGTTCCTCAGTGCCTCCGGGAAGGCGATGACAAAGCCTACATTCCACAGATTGTCTCGTTGGGCCCTTATCACCACGGCAGGAGGCGTCTACGCAACATGGACTGCCATAAATGGCGTGCCCTTTACCACATTCTCAAGCGTACCAATCAAGAAATACAACAGTATCTTGATGCAGTTAAAGAACTCGAGGAAAAGGCGCGTGCTTGTTATGAAGGATCTATAACACTTGGTAGCAACGAGTTTGTCGAAATGATGGTGCTTGATGGCTGCTTCATTCTTGAGCTCTTCCGTGGCGTTGCTGGGGAATTTACACACCTTGGTTACTCTAGAAATGATCCAATATTTGCTATGCGCGGTTCAATGCATTCAATTCTACGTGATATGATCATGCTTGAAAATCAGATCCCTATATTCATACTTGATCGATTATTAGGCCTTCAGTTTGGAAATCCAGATCAGCAAGGGATGGTGGCTAAGTTGGCATTGAGGTTTTTCGATCCGTTAATGCCAACGGACGAGCCATTGACAAAGAGTGACAGAAACAGATTGGAGTCATCTATTGAAAACTCGAGCACCTTTGATCCATTAACGGACCAAGGTGGACTACATTGCCTGGAAGTTTTCAGGCGGAGTCTTCTGGTGATGCGCACAGGGCCAAAACCAACTCCTAGAATTTGGATCAAAAGATGGTCACACACTAATCGAGTAGCAGATAAACGAAAACAGCAATTGATTCATTGTGTCACTGAGCTAAAAGATGCAGGGATCAAATTCAAGAAAGGGAAAACGGATCGATTCTGGGACATTAAGTTCAAGAATGGAATCCTTAAGATTCCTCGTCTCTTAATCCACGATGGTACTAAATCACTCTTCCTTAATCTTATAGCATTTGAGCAGTGCCATTTGGATTGCACGAATGACATAACATCATACGTAATTTTTATGGATAACTTGATTGATTCTGCTGAGGATGTGAGTTATTTACACTACTGTGGAATAATTGAACATTGGCTTGGGAGTGATGCAGAAGTTGCTGAATTGTTCAATCGCCTTTGTCAAGAAGTCGTTTTCGACATGAATGATAGTTATCTTTCGAGGCTGTCGGAACAAGTTAACAAATACTATGATCATAGATGGAATGCTTGGAGGGCAAGTTTGAAACACAGATATTTCAACAGTCCATGGACGATTATTTCGTTCATAGCTGCTGTCTTTTTGCTGCTGCTGACCTTGGCGCAAACATTTTACGGGGTTTATGGATATTACAGACCAAGTTCTTGATTACATTTTACTTTTGGGTTTTTCACATATTGCATAACTGACTGATACACTGTTATTTTTGTCTGGTTGAGGTTTTTTGTACACGGTGCTTTTGTCAACTTGGACGGGCGTCAAGTTATGATTTGAGTCTCTTGTAAGCCAGTACATTCTATGATTTTGATTTGTAGTGACCTGGCCTGAATCCAACTCAATTACTTTGAAGAATTAACTATTATGTGACCCAAAGAATTCAGTCTGATAAACGATCCAATATCAGTTCATATTTTAAGGGAAAATTCTAAAAGCCAATGTCATAAAGAACTGGAACGAAATGATTCAAATTTTCAGATTATAAATTAGAAAGAAGGAAAAAAAAAACCTAAGCTATAGGGCCATAGGTAATTCCCATGAGTAAAGGTCCCAAAGAAAATTTCCCAGTAGTGACCAGTGTACAACTTCTGGCTTCTATATGGATGATACTATGTATTCAATGGAATAAAAAAGTCAGTATGATTGCTGTCTCTTTCGACTTACTATAACTGAAGATGGTGCCCAGCAAAAGCTAGCCTCTACAAATTGAGAAGAAAAAAGTGGGATCAAAAGATAGTTCTGCAACAATTGCATGTGCTTTAAATGAAACTAATTACTCTGATTACCTGTAAAATTGATCTAAGAGGGAAGCCTTTCATTATCAGCTGTTGGTGCGCTCTTTCTGTCGTACCTCTGAAAAGAAAAATAAAGCTAAAGTTAAGGACTCAGCACCTACTGATATCTAATTGAAGTGATCCACAAAATACGGAGGCTAAAATATTAGAACATGTGATGGTTTCACTATACCTGCTTTCCGACAGAAAATGGAACATATTTGTATTTTATCATGTGTAGAATCTGTCTCCTCAGTGTAAGCATGCAAAGAATGATCCAGTAGAAAACGAGAATTGGCCAAAAAACAGGCACGTCAAAAATGCTGAAGAATGTCAACACAAAAGCGATACTGAAGGCTTTGGTGATTGAGTACCTTGAGAGAAAACCATGAAAATTCAATAAGCATAAATAGCCAGAGACCAAGAAATTTGGCCTTTAATGCCTTGTGCAGCTTATGACATAAAGTTTTTACTTTTGACTTCTTATAATCAACAGGGTTCATGCAGAAATAATAAATAAGGAGCTTAAGAAAAGTCACTACTCTTGTGAAAAATAATGAAATAAAAAATGAGCAAGTTAATCCAACTTCCACTCCAGTCCTAAAGAAAGACCTTTTGTATCTCCACACCACAACCTTACAAGCAGATAACAATACTATATCCACATTGCCATTTTGAAATAAAAATCTATACCACAAGCACAAAGAGAGACCCATTTGCTCCCTAAGCCTTATTCTAACTAGCAGACTGGGCTGATTAGCATAGCCACCAACCATAAACCACAATAATATTATTCTGGACAGAGCATCAGATGTTCTATGCAAAATACCTAATAGAACACGGTAGAAAAGCAGCCTTAGAAGCACCATATCTATAGCAATTACCACCATTGAGGTAGCAAGATCAATATGGGGACTGGACTTATTAATGCAAAGAGAGGATATAAGGAAAACAAGAATTCAAAAAAACACCAAAAGTTCCAAGAAAATACTAACTGCAACATAAAGAATACTCCATGCTTTTCAAGATATCAGTTATAGTTTCTAACAAATTCAAGAACAACTGATGATAACAGAAATACTAGTACTGCTTTATATGCATCACAGGAAGGGGAGAAAATTGGAGGGGGGTGGGGAGGACCTTCAAAACTAGAAGCACTGACTATAAAATCTACTCGGTCGGAATTAAAAGAGAAATCAACCTTGTGATTAAAATCCACTTAAGTTACTTGATTTAAAATATTTAGTTTCAATTCCAATATTAACTTTATAATCAACCTCTGCACTAAATTTCTCAATCTTAAGATGCTCGAAAGAAAATTACTAAAAATTCAAGAAAAATAAAAAACCGGAACTGGTCAAAACACGACATAGTAACAAAAAACGCACCAAAATTTGAACTCTGGAAGGCGGCGAACGAAAGGTCGAAACTCGTCGGAGCCTCGAGCGGGGAGGGTCGGGCCGTCTGAGAACTCTGGGTCGACCTGCGGTGAAAGAAACCCGATGACGAGGTTGAGAATGTAGATGCCGAGGGCATAGGTCACCACGTAAAATCCTTGGATCAGGTACACCCGCAACACGTACACGAATGCGATGAAGAGGAATGCAATCCACCGGTAGAGCGCGTACGGAGTTGACTTGTCCAGGAGGTGCTGGTACTGCTGCGAAAATGTGAAGGCCCACCGCGACACAACGGCGGCGGGAGTGGCTGAGTTAAGATCGTCGGCAAGTGTGGCGGAACCGCCTGGTAAGGGATACATGATAATTGGTGGAAGTCCGTGTGCAGTCTGCAGTCTCATTGCTGTAAACTTGCACGAAAGAGGAACCCAAAAGGAGTAATTTTCATTTTTAGTCCTCATATTATTGGTAAACTCGAATTAATCCCTAGAGTTAGATAAACGATCAATTCATCCCATTGTAATGGTATATGGTTCCTTTATACCAACACTTATATAGAAATCAAAGTATAAATTGAGATGTATTATGATTACGGGTTTTATAACTATAGAATCTTCATGGTTATGTGTTGTATTTATAATTAGTCATTTGAGTAAAGCATTTTTATGTTTTAATTTATTTTATATCTTAAAATACCGATTCGATTTTAACGGTAATGATAGAACCTAAACTAAACATTTTCTAAACGACGTGATTTGAATTCACAGGTATATGTGAATGTAGAGGGGATTTTGGTGTAGATTGATAATTTTTGCTTGCACCCCTAATAATATAGTACCATTAAATGTCAAGCTTGGTAAAATGTAAGGATTCATCAATTATTGTAATATTAACGTGATGATAACGTTACTCCAGAACTAGATATAGAAAACAATGATCCCTGCGATTTTTACCCACCATTTTAGCCTTCATTTAGATACAATTTAGTCAAAGTTATACATTAATTTCAACTATACATATATATCTCTCTCATTATTATTCATATACCTTGTAGTCAATTATGTTCTTCTTTATAAGTCGTTTATAAATTTGCCAACAAAGACATCCTAAAAATAGAATAGGTCGGTTGATACCATGACAGATTTGTCGAATAAGTTCCAATCTGTCATATTTATCCTAGTACTGCATTTTCATAAAAACTAATGACTTGCCATTGTCGAGAAAATCATATGCACATGTGAGCACTAATTTGATACATAAAATAGCCTTTAATATAGACTATCCACTCACTTGACTATGCCCCCATTTGGTTTGGATTAAAATCCAATTAAAATCTCAAATCAAAGTTGACAATTAATTTTAACCGTACACTATATGGGATCCACAACTTTTCAATCACACGTTTCATCAATTTTTATCAAAATCTACTAAAAATCTGATTTTAATCTCTATCAAATAGGGACTATATAAAAAATAAATCATCACTCCTTCCCCGAGTAACTCATGAAAGTTATTTTGGAATTCCAACAACACTGGACACAAAAAATTGTTCTCCATAACAAAAATCAAACTCGCGGAATTCTCGTAAAGAAGCCTGCAAGTGATTCATTGCCTAATAATATTCACGGCTCTCTATTGGCCTCCTCCGTTGTTAAATTGATTATTTGAGATATCTCTCAGCATTAGTTTGTTGCTTTCTCGACGTAAATCCTTCCAGTTTTTTTTTATAACAATTGAGCAATAATTTTTTTCCTTTCTCCCCACTGCCCAAACATTTTCGTCTTGAATTATTATCTAAAATGCTTAAGCACCTCATTATTTACGTCTACATGATTAGTAACCACAAAATTAATCTCAACCATATTAAGAGCAGTACAAAGAGCAACACAAGATATAAACGCTGCATTATTAATCTCCAATGCATAGCCGTTCTCCGATTCCTCGTTATTCTAGTGTAAGAGGGTATACACCCAAGGGTATAACTGGTCTCAAAAAATAATAGAGAAGATCGAGTGGTTTGGAGTAATGAATTTATTTTAGGAATTCAATTGTCCGAGGAGGAGGTGCAACTAGGTATGATGTGGGGGAATCGCTATTTGGGTTTGTTTGATTTTTAAATTTTTTGTTTTAGTTTTTCAAAGTTTAGTTAGAAACAATGGTAAATTGTGATTTTTAAAAATCGACTTTTAAATTTTGTCAAATTGACAGGTTTTCATCAGCTAAGGATGACACTAAATCACTTTTAATAGGTTAGGAACCTAGAGTATCACAAATAAAGGGTTTGTGACACCAACTTCACAAGAACCAAAGGTCAGAGACCTTAGCCGCAATGTTTTACCGAACCGACACATCATCACCAAATCAGTCGGCGTTGACCGGTAAAATTGTAGCGGGACCTGCAAAGCATCGTGATTCGTGAAATCAGCCGCAGTAAATAAGAGGATATTCTCTTTGTGTTTCAGTTTTGAGTTTTGAATTCATTTTGTACTTTGTGTTTTGAGAGTCTTTTTTGAAAATGTTGAAAATGTGTTCTTTTTGTCATTTTGAAAAACTGTTTCTCAAAACATAAAAATGGAAAACGCGTTTACTTTGAAATTTCGAGAATACTTTTTTATATAATATTTTATTCAAGAAATCTGATTATTTAATAAATTTTTATAGTTTAATGTTAATATAATATTAAATAACATATAAATTTTTAAGTTGGTGAATCTTGAAAGAAAAATTTCGAGATATAAAAAACACAACCTAAATTAAATTTGGCAAGTCCTTGTTTTTGTCCATGTACATAACTTGTGACAAGAATTAACTAACATCGAGTCACAATCAAACCTAATCAAGTTGCAAAAAAAGGAGAGCACTAATCTCATGTTGACACGGTAATAAATATTTTGAAATCAATCTTATCAAGTTCATGTTAGTTCTCACAATTATTGCCAAATACAATTTTGATTGCCTAAACACGATGACTATTAGTGATAATAAATAACATTGCTCTTTGATTATAGATAAACCACTTACAAGTAAANTAATAAATATTTTGAAATCAATCTTATCAAGTTCATGTTAGTTCTCACAATTATTGCCAAATACAATTTTGATTGCCTAAACACGATGACTATTAGTGATAATAAATAACATTGCTCTTTGATTATAGATAAACCACTTACAAGTAAAAAGACAACATAAGCACACAAACTTTAGAAAATGCAATGATGCATCAACATCGGTCTATTGTAACATATCTTTTCAAACTAGAGTTTAAGTTTCAATCTCTCACAAAGTAAATTAACATAAAGTAAAGCACATTTACACTAGAATACAAGGAGAAAAGTAAATTAACAAAAAGTAAATCACATTTACACTGGAATACAAAGAGAGATGTTGATCCAAATTTACTAATCTCTCAACTTAAATCATCTACAATGTCGACTGATTTGAGAAACTGACTGACATTGCCCTGCACATTGGATTCAAACATCTTCGGGTTATCCCTCAACACTGCAGCTGCATCAGGATTGAGAGGGTCCTCATGATTTGGTTCCTGTACAAGTACAAGTCCGAAGAAAATACAAAAAACCTAAAATAAAAACCTGCAAATAACATATTTGACAGGACTATCAAAAGTGGGATGGGCTTCCACCATATAATTAACCACAAAAGTATCTGGAAAAATAAAAATAAAGTTAGTCAATATGCAAAGTTCAGAAAAGATACGTGTAGAAATTCATATATACATTGTATCGATACTTTACTCCTCAGTAGATTAGCATTTTGCCACAGCATCACATTATAATGTATGTGAAGTATATTTAGACTTGCTACAAAACTACTGATAACAATTTAAATTTTATCAATATTTAGTAATTAACTAAGTCCAATTTTAGAGTGTCTTAAACTTTAACGGTTGGCGAAAATTATTGAGGCTTCTTTTTTCTATTTGAGTGTCTTCAAATTAACTATAATGTAATCATACAAAAGTTCTCTTATCTGAAAATAAAATGATATCTTAAACACATCATAAGGTCAACACATGTATACTATCTTTTCATTCATCTTGTGAAGTCATAATTGATGTAGATAAGTTCTTTTAATTTGATATCACACATAAGTGAAATTTAAACCGTGTCTACGAACCATGATTCAAAAGAAAACAGAAATTTAAGACATAATTCATATACGGAAATTTAAGCTTGTCGGGTGAGCTCAATGTTATGCTTACACCAATTTTTTTTTGAATAAGGGGTAAAGGAAAACGGGTTAAATGAAACTAAGTCTAGTCTGATTCGAAAGTTTCAGAATATAGAAATGGAAAGGTTAAACAGTATACTGGCTTTACTGAACAATGTAGTAACCTCACACATGCCTATGAAAATCAAGAGTTTTAAGAATGCCAATTGTTCACACTGAAACTGAACATAAATTCTAGTTCACTTTCTGTTAAGAATATGTTTAATCTACGGATGACCAACTGGAAGGAACAGCAAGGGAGGTGTACAGGCTCGGGGTCCCCTCACCCGTCTAGGCAGCCACCCTTGGATACAAAATTTAATCTAGTCATATTCTCAAAAAGAAGAAGCTCTCCTGGTAACTTTCTTGGAGAATGAGCCTTCTTCTCCTCGAGTACCTAGCCCCACGTTAAACTGAATACAGATATTAGATTCTCACTATTGTTGATGGAAATTAGTAAATTTTCCAAATTTGTCAATAAAACATTGTGTTTAGCTCAAGGTTTTTCCAGGATTTACTAAACGAGACAACAAATCATACACACATCAAAAGTCAATACAAAATAAAATGAACAATATTAACTAAACACGCAGTAAAAGAGTAACTAATGAAGATAGTGGGCAAGTCAAAGCTTGCAATGGGGCAAAAGAAAGTGATTTAAAGAGGTTCTGATTGTTGGAGACTAGAGTGGCATATGGAATGGTTCCTCCCACTATGTCTTCCCTAAATAACATGTGGAAATAATTCTACCATCTTTCTGTGATCTCATTTGAAAGTAACAAAACTATTTCTTAGCACCAAC
>CAIGRP010118786.1:0-24651 GCA_903798385.1 Fraxinus cuspidata
TTCACAAATTGAACCTAAATTTTTTTAAAAATTCAATTTTGATGAATTCTAGATACTAAATCAATTTGAAAGAAACCATGTTTAGGATTTAGTCGCTAGACCAAATGATCAAACCGTCGTCGAGAATAAACTTGATGAAAATGGGATAATTGTGTGTAACAAGGCTAGATTAGTGGCCCAAGGTTACAATCAAGAAGAATGTATCAATTTTGAAGAAACATTTGCACCGGTAGCTAGATTAGAATCCATTCGCATGCTTCTTTCATTTGCTTGTCATAAAAAATTGATTCTTTATCAAATGGATGTCAAATGTGTTTTTCTTAATGGTTTTATTCAAGAAGAAGTATTTGTTGAACAACCACCAATTTTAAAAATCAAAAACATTGGACTACGTTTTCAAACTTCAAAAAGCTCTCCATGGTCTAAAACAAGCTCCTAGGGCTTGGTACGAACGATTGAGCAAATTTCTAATTTTAAATGGTTTTTCAATTGGAAAAATTGATACCACTCTTTTTCGTTAAAACTCATAAAAATGATATGATCATTGTTCAAATTTATGTTGATGATATTATATTTAGTGCTACTAATANGAACGATTGAGCAAATTTCTAATTTTAAATGGTTTTTCAATTGGAAAAATTGATACCACTCTTTTTCGTTAAAACTCATAAAAATGATATGATCATTGTTCAAATTTATGTTGATGATATTATATTTAGTGCTACTAATATTTTTCTTGGTGAAGAGTTCTCCAAGTGCATGAGCATGATGGAGAACTTATACTCTTCCCCGGTCTCCAAATTAAGCAAACTTGTGATGGAATTTTCATCAATCAAAGAAGTACATTTTGGATATGCTCAAGAGATTCGACATGCATGATTTGAAGCCATTAAACACCCCTATGAGCTTATCCATAAAATTGGATAATGACGATCAAGGTACGTGTGTTGATATAACAAAATATTGAGGTATGATTGGATCCCTCCTTTACTTAACACCAAGTAGACCCGATATTATGTTTAGTGTATATCTATGTACTAGATTTCAATCAAATCCTAAAGAATCACATCTCAAGGCCTTGAAACAAATCTTTAGATATTTTAGTGGCACTAGAACTTTAGGACTTTGGTATCGTAAGGGCACTCACATTGATCTACTTAGCTATTCAGATGCCGATTGGGCCGGAGGCAAAATCGATTGTAAAAGCACTAGCGGAAAATCTCATTTTCTAGACTTTGTACTCGAATCATGGTTTAGCAAGAAACAATACTCTGTTGCATTGTCTACCGTCGAACCCGAATAGATCTCGGCCACTAGTTGTTGTGCTCATGATCTATGGATGAAACAAACTCCCAGTGATTATCACATATCCTTTGATCATATACCCATTATGTTTGATAACACTAGTACCATAAATTTGTCCAAAAATTCTATTTTACACTCTAGGACGAAATACATTGAAATTAGACATGACTTCCTAAGAGACCATGCTCAAAAGAGTGATATTGTGATAGAATTTGTAAACACGGAAAATCAATTGACCTGTATCTTCACAAAACCTCTAGCTTTTGATCATTTATCACATATTAGAAGAGGTTTATGCATTATTGATGAATTTGAAATACATGATTAAGTTCATAATTATGCTTACATGTTTTCCTCTCATTTGCACCATATTTACATGACCCAATATGTTTAAAAAAATCCGGACGAGAAATCGGACGTCCGGATCAAATCGGACTATCCGGATCAGCGTCCAGATTGACATAATTCTTTTTGTCAATCCAGACATCCGAATTGATAGAATTCTTTTTTGTCAATTAGGATGTCCAGATAGCTAAACCGAACGTCCAGTTCAACGGGGACCAGAATTTTAAAATCGCGATAGACCTTCCTTTTCTCCCATTTCTCCATCATTTCTCTCAATTTCTCTCCATAATTCTCTTCTCAATCACTCAATCTTCCATCTCAAATCATCAATTTACCACCAAAATCCATTTCATTCTCGTTTTTCATCACTTCTACATCTCAATTTTATAAAAAATTCTCAATTTCATCCACTACAATCCAAAATCAAAACCCTAACCTCACATATTCCTTAAATCCATTTCGTTCTCGTTTTTCAAACAATGTAGAGCTCAATAAAATAAACGCAATATCATAAACAAGGCTCTCATTCATACCATTTTAGAACTCAAAGTGTGTGCAACACGATTTTTTCTTCACAAGGCACATCCTACGTTAGATGACTATGACCCTATCGAGGCTTATCGTCGAGTCACCAAGAAAATTTTAGAAAATATTACAAAAGTTAGTGGAAATCAATTGACCCTTCAATGTAGGGTTTTACAAAACATCATTTCCAATGTTATCCTACCACGAAAGGGTCATCGGGACGAAGTGAGTTCATTTGATCTCTTTCTTCTCGACTCTTTTCTTGTTGGTAGGAAACTTGATTTTCCTACTATTGCATTAGGGCTCATGAAGATTGTTCATTCATCACAACAAATTAAAACTTTACCATATGGCATGCTTCTCACAAAAAAATTTTAAACACTTTAATGTTTCAATGGAAGATAAGACATTTGTCCAACTTCAACCCGTCAACACTATAAACATTAAAACCCTTAAACATATGAAATTCACCAAAGAACACGGTCAACGAGTGGCACATACCAAGGGATTTAACCCTACCTAGGGTTCTTCAACTCTACCATTCAGGAAGATGATTAGGGTGATGACGATGACCTCCCAGATGCTCCCATTCCACCTCTCGACGTTCCGGGATCTAGTATCCCTTGATCTACAGGTAGTGGCTTCACATTCATCAAAGATCAATACAACATGTTGAACGGCCGCATTGACTCTCTCACACCCTCGGTTGATGCCTCGACGGGATGCTCAATCAGATGCAAGTTCAATAGGCTGCCATACTAGTTGAATAGGAAGCCATTCAAGCACAATAGGCGGTGATACAAGCTCAGCAGAATGCTTTATACGCCCATTTCTATGCACACTTTCCACCTTCTCTTCCACCTCCATCGGAGTCGTAATCGTTACTTTTCTTCATAAATTCTCACCTTGTTTGCTTTATAATGGATATTTCGTTTCACTTCTAGACTAATGTTTTGGATTTGTGTCATGATGAATATTTTACTATATTTTCAATTTTATGCAAATTCATTCTTTGCCTATGGTTGTTCTCGTTCCCTACTTCATAATCTTTTTAATTATGCCAAAAGGGGGAAAACATATGTACGATGATATTACATTCTTGACTTGTATAAGGAAGGGGGAACATTATTATATGCTTGATCTATAAAAGATGGGAAGAATGATATAGATTATATATGCAATAAGGTTTTTTTTATTTATTGTAAATCATTGTTTGTATGTCATAATCGAAAAAGGGGGAAAATTGTTGACCTATGATTTTGATTATAACAAACAAAGTATCTTTATCTCTAACATTTGTATTTGAGTCTTCATTTTTTACATGTTAGGAACTTGATCATAGTGAAGACAAGACAATTGTCACCAAAAGACTTGAAGGTGACAATCAAGAAAGCTCAAGGTGGAAATCGAGTATTCACAATCAAGTATGGAAATCGAGCATTCTCAATCAAACACTCGCACCAAAACAATCGGAGACAAATCAAGCACTTTCATCAAATTCGAAATCAAGCAACAAATCGTACACTGGCACCAAATCAATCGAGGATATTAGAACCATATGTTTGAATTCACTTTTAAAGGTGAAATACTTTAATTCCTAGCAATGATTCACTGAAAAGCTCAAGTGATGAATTTCTTATGCACAATAAAAAATCACTTCGATAAACGTTTGCAGAAAAATTATTTTTCAAAGGTAAGATTTTCAACTTAATTTTAAATTCTATTAAACATCACTTACCTTAAAATATCTAGTAAAAATGTCATGTAAAAAATCTATCGGTTGAAGTCAAAGCAAAAAAAGAGGCCAAGAAACTTTCTAGCGAACCAGACGTCCAGTTCGTCCTCAACGGTCAAAATTTCGACCATTTTGACTCTGACTTGCAACGGCTATTTTCAGTCATTCGGTACTGTTTCGGACATCCTGATGCTCGTCCGATTTGACAGAAAATTCCACGTTTTAAAATGTTATAAATACCTACTCACTTGCCACTTATTACAACAACTTAAAAACATTCAAGTGAGATTCTTTTGAGCAAAATTGCATTGATTTCTCATATCATTTATTATCAAATAATTTTGGTGTTGAAAAACTTTCAATCAAATTAACTCTTGAAAATCACTCTACACATAAATGTTTTTCATTCCTAACACTTGAATTTCACTCATTGCTATCTATTAAAGTGTTACCATATTTCTCTCTTGGTAATTAATTGGGATCATATCATTTATTAAGAGAGAAGTTTCAATTTGTAAATTCAATTCTCTTCCTTACTTGTAAGTCACCAAAAGCTTTGTAAAGGGATTGCACCACAAGTCAATCAACTTAATGAAACTGGCCTTACTCGTACTGGAGAGCTTGGTACAGATGATGTAGATCATTGCGTTGGATCAAACCTCCATAATTATATCATTTGCACTCTTTATCCATCTTTACTTATTGCTTTCATATTCATGTTTTCTATTTGAAATCAATCGATCTAGTTATTACGTACTTGATTTTAAGTTTAATTTTTGAAAAAGTTTTAGAAACCAATTCGCCCCCCTCGTAGTTAGTTATATTGGGCTATCAGTCTCAAGCTTCAATAGATATATCTTCTTTCTTGTTCTTACAACTTCTCTAATAGTCTTTCCAGAAGGGAGAGAATTATCAATTATGAATGACACAACAAATCATTCATCCATATTCATATTGTACTTATGATTTGGTCATAGATGTGAATGATTTTATTTAATTATTTCATTAACTTCCTATTGTCAAACATACGATATTGATGAAATTTAGTGGCCAAAAATTACTTACTTGATGGATTGACTTAGCCTATAGTGCTTCCTACTTTTCTTTGTTGTAGTCTTGTTGTAATATTGATTAAATCGAGCATATAATATAGCATTGCATAAGTGTCCTTTACACGCGCAATCGTCTTGCTCCCACTTACGACGTGTCCTTGATTATGCCAAAATTTCATCCTTCTTTTCTTCCTATTTCACTACGGTAAAAACATATACTGCATTGAGAGCTGTACACTCTTATAAAGTTTGTTTTTCTATTTTCTAAAGTTTAAGAGTAATGCTATTTATCATCACGATGATGGAACATCCGTGATTTGGTAACCCATTGTCCTTCATATTTCTCTCTCCTCACCCTCATAAAAATTAAACCGCTCAATCTCATTATTCCACCTTGACTTTCATATCACTAATATTCCACCATCATATTGATAAATAGCATTATTTGAAGTTTAATCTTTTAAATAGCTCCAACTTCACAAACTTTACTACAAAATCTCAAAGAGATAACATATATATGTGTGTACAATCTTGAGATTGTTTGCACAAACTATTCAATTTATTGATCAAACCATATTTGAAATAGAAGAATCCTCTTGAATTGCTACAAAGGATCTTGAATAAAAGAAGTTTCAACTAAGTTGTTTACATTAAGATATGAATTACCAGTCTATATGTGATTTATATAAATTTCGTGATTTCGGAGCGGAGTAACCTTCCGTATTGTCTCCCCCCTTGCTCCCATTTTTCCAACTCTCTTCTATCTATATCTCTAGTTGATTAATTGCAAGGACCGTCCCTAAACAAAGTACTAGTAAGCCTTCTAGTATGAAGATTCATAGAATGTAATAGTTTCAAATTAATGTTTTATTTAGACCCACATGAAGAATTAATCAATTAAAAGCTACAATTAATTTATTAACTATTTTTAGATTATTATGTCAATTAATCCAATTTAAACCTATGTGAATTGCCCCTGTTAATAAATTGCATAAAGTAAACAACATCAAGATTGATCATGGAAACAAATCCTTCACAAATGATCAAAAAACTCCGAGCCCAAGCTAGTAAAATATACTAGAGACAAATCAACTGATAGGAGGATCCAGACTCAACTAACCATTAGTACTCTCTGACCTACTTCATGTAATCACCAAGGGTCTACACTTTGTGTTCCTACACCAGCTCCCAACCTTTTGGAATTGTCTATTCCTGTGGATCACTAAGAACTTCTCGTTCTTGTCCTACCAAAACTCCAATTTCCTTCCTCGATCTTCTAAACTCTAATAGATTAGACAGAAGTGTGTGGTTTGGTGTTTGATCGTTAGATCTTTCTGTGTTTTTACCTTGGATTGGATGTGGAGATTTATAGCTCAATCAATTTATGGAACAATTTATTATGAATCAACGAACTTGGGTTGAATCAATAAATCAAGGATTATGTTTTGGATCTTCAATGTGATCTCTATGCAATAATTATGATTCAACATACTTTGTGACATTCATGGGATTGGATATGTATTGAGGATAGTGTTTGAGATGAAATGGGGTTCAAAATCAAGTGTTTGAAGCAAAATAGGAAATTTGGTCCATGACTTGCTGTTTGAGCGCTAGCTGGGCAGTAGGCTAACGCCGTGAGTCCTTTTCTTCATCAACTTTTTGAAATCTGATTCTTGAAATTCTTCTTGTATATCTTGAACCTCTTGTAGGACTCTATCTACCCCAAACTATTTTTGATATAACTTAGACTAAATAAATCATATTTTGACTTTGATTACAATTTATTTAATTCCTAATACAAATCAACCAAAAACATGATAGGAAATTGCCAATTACAAAAATAAACTTAACAGAATAGAACTAATATTTTAGTAAGACAATGAAAGCAAGAATTATTTTTGAAGAATGAATAAGGGTGGCAAATGGGCCAAGAGCCTCATCGGCTTGACCACTCGGCTCGTGGGCTACTGGAGCTCGTCCTTGGACGAGAGGTGAACGGCTCTTGTGCTCGCCCCTAGCTTGTGGCTCGCCATCTAAGTGACTGTTTTGGTCATTGTAGATAGTTCAATGACCATTGTCGACAATGGTCATTGAACTATTTTTTTGGCCGTTTGGCCGTTTTTTTTTCCTTCCTTTTTTACTCTATAAATATCCTACCCATTTAACACTTTTTCACACAACAACAACAATTCCACTCTCTTCCATACTCTACATTCTACCCTCAATTTCAATATTTTTACTCTCTTCCGATACTTTTATTTACTTACTATACAAATTGTAATACAAATTTTCTACATAATATTTTACACACATTGTCATTACAATTTACATTCCTAAGATTATCCAGTTTCTACATACTCACTCATCATTTAATCTTAGTTCAAGTTCATATATTACTAATTCATTTCAAATGGATTAACAATCATTTGTTAATGGCTTGTTTGGTATTGGTGCTGAATCACCTATGACGTCACAATGTCAATTTCACAGTCAACTTTTCGATTTCAACGACATACCCATTCCCAAAATATTCCAAATTTGGATGCTTATAAAAGTAGTAATCCAATTGATTTAGATGATGTTGATGTTTTCAAACTGGAACAAGTGGAACTAGATATTCCCGATGCAATAGGATAGAGAAAGGCAAACAAAAAGTGAAAAATTGTTGGGATCACTTTAAATTAATTTCAATAGGTTGTACATTCGACGAAGTCTTAAAGTCTAAAGTTGTATCTAAATACTATCAAACATGATTAGCATGGAAAAAAGGCATTGGCACCATCCACTTCAATTGTCTCTACAAAGCATGTGCGGCCAAACATGGGCTTGTTGGTAGTTCTCAAACGCAACAACAATTTGTTAGTCCAACAATCGGTTCTACTTCTACGACACTTAGCACGTGGATGTATTCAGAAGAGAAAGGTCGAACAGAAGTTTTTTGCCAGTGCTGAGTTCCTCTAGCAATAGCATACAATTAACATTTTGTCTCCTACTTGAATCTTTAACCGAAGTACGTAGGGGTAAGTAGAAACACTCTTTGTTCCGATACAATAGAATATTTCCTTAATAAAAAGAAACAATTGATTACTGATTTGCGAAAATATGATGGTGTTATATCTTTAACTTCAAATTTATGGAAAGGAATTAATAAAAGATGTCATATAGTTGTAATTGCATACTATGTACATAGACGCACTTTGGTGTATGCATAAATTTCATTCTTTTACATTTGTCAATGCTAGTGTTATTAAGCGAGGTGTTGATAAGTTGTATAAGATAATGTAGTATGATTTTGGTGGTTATTTATTTCATGTTTGTTGTATTTGTCATATTTTTAATTAATTGTACAAGATAGTTTGAAACATATATATCACAATTTCACCTAGTAGAAAAACAAGTTTTTGAGGAATTTTGTGCTGAATTTGGAGTGACAAATACGAAAATATTTGTTAGTGACGTAGATTATAGATGGAACTCGACTTACTTATTATTAAAATCATGCGAATGATATGAATATTTAATAACTGAATTTTATAACAAGGGGCATATTAGAAACGATAATGACACTATTATGAATGAATTTGATTGGAATTTAGCTTTTAAAATTAAAATTTTTTGACAATTTTTTATGACTCTACAAATATTTTATCTGGAGTATACTATCCCACTAGTTGTATAGTCGAACGTCTTTATATCATTTCAAGAGCTTTTGATAAATACAAAATGACCCTAACTTTAGTTAAATTATATTTTCTATAGAATTGAATTTTAGAAAATATTGAGAAGACTTGCATAAATCATTTCCTTTGACATGCATTATGGACTCCGATATAATCTATCAAGTACTTCAAATTTCAAAAGTTTTAACTTTTAAGACATCTATCACTTCTAGAAATTTAGAACAAAATTTATGTGAAATGTATGAATTATATGCACAATGAATGGATGAAAATATTAGTCGATACCCTTAGCACATACTTCTCCCGCTAATATTGAAGAAGACAAAACTATAATACTAAATTTATTTGAAGACATTAACACGTATATATGATGCAATAGGTTCTTCTAATATGTCTACCGCATATAATCAGAAATTGGACACAACTCCAAATCCATTGCCTATTGAATTATTTGATTATTTTAATCATCATATGAATAGTAAGTCATCAATTAGAAAAAGTTTAAAAGTAATTGACTTATGGCGAAAGTATAAACGACGATGGCATGTTGTGTTTGTGATTACAAAAGACAAACTAACACATCCGATTAGTACTGTAATTTTGAAATTTACTTTTAGTGTAGGTAAGAGGATTCTGTCGAGGGCACGAGCCGACTGAAAAAGATGATTTGGAAGTATTAATATGCGTGAAGGATTGGCAAGACGTTCATTTTCAACTGCAAGATAAGTATGCCAAAATTGTGTGTTATCGGGTAAGTTTAATTTAATCATATTAATAAAATTTGTTATTTTATGATACTACTTTTAATTTTTTTAAAAAAATTTTTACACGTAACAAGTTGTTCGTGTACAATTTTTAACTCCGCCTACTCGAAATTGAAGTAGCCGATCCTAAGCCCGAATAAAGGAGGAATGTTTGTTTATCTTTTTATGTTCGTGTATAATTTTTAACTTCGTCTACTCAAAATTTAAGTAGTCAGTCTTAAGCCTTAATAAAGGGAGAGTGTTTTATCTTAAAAATAAAATAAAATAAATGAATGAATTGGTGAGCTTGTGGGCCAAGCTTGGCTCAGACCTCGAGGAACGAGCTGAGCTTCAAAACAAGCCACGAGCTTGTCTCGAACCATTGTCACCCCTATGAAATAAAATAATGCAAAATACAACAATGTATTTATTACATGTTTCAATGAAGAAAACTAAATCTATTTATAAATTTCACTTGCAACCCTTTTAAAAATTGCACCCTATCATCGGTGACTCTCAATATGAATTAGAAATTAAAATACATAAAAAAGTTCTAAGAAAATAAGGAAAAAACAAGAAAAAACAACTAACATTTGAATAGACCGCTGGTGTATTTTCATACCCACTCCAGCAGGCTCATCCCTAGCTGCTGAAGGTGTCGATAGAGAGAAGGGCTGTATTTTAGCCTTTCCATTACCACCCGTCGAGCAGGTGGCCTTTATTTGGCTCCCTTGCTCCAACTGTAATGCCTAAATCTTCTTCGAAATGGATTCCTTAGTTCTGTATCTCTATTCACTAGTTCATGATTGTATGTCTCAACCTAAATGTACTTACCAAGAATTCATCATTTGAAAATAATCTCTAACAAAAATGGGACTTGCATATGCCAAGCAAAACTAGTATTTTATAGATTTATTCCAAAAATTTAAATCTACTTTGATAAGTTATGTTCTTTATATAATTGTAAAAACATGTTCAATGTTAAAACTCACAGTTTATCTCATGTGGCAACTACACCAACTTAATATTTAAATTTATTCCACATGGGATTTCCATTCACCATGTGCGAGTTCTATCACTAATAGAAAGTGCGGCTTCAGCGATGGAAAATTACCGATGGTCCATTTCCGTTGCTAATAGCGATAAATTACCAACGGATTTTCGACAATATATGAATTAATTATTTTAAATTAAAAAGACAAGGTTTACCGACAGAAAAAACAACATATACCAATTGTCAGTGATTTTTCCTAGGTATTCTGTTGGTAAACTTTGAATAAAAAAGTAAATATTATAAAATATTTACCAATGGACTTTTCCATAGGTAAATTTGGAATAAAAAAACTAAAATTTACTTAAAAATATGCCAACGAATACTTCCATTGGTTATTCTGTTGGTAATATTAGACCCGACTCATCCCATCTATATCAGTTTCGAGCCTAAAAATAAAATTCTAATTTACAGCTACTTTTCTTCCTTCTCCCAAAATTCGAACTCACACCCCAACTACTTTTCTTCCTTCCTCCAAAATCGACCTCACACCTAATTGTATCTATATTTTGTAGTTCTACAAAAAATAATTGAAATATCAATCTTGGAGTTCATATATATCTACAAGCTTGAATCATACTCATAATTTTTTGTATTTCCATTTCAAGGTAATATGGTGAGTGATTTATAATTATTTGTGTGAAATCCTTTTTTTAAGAGATAAGTTTCTTGATTTGAAAACTTATTTCCATATGATATAGTGTGTTAACAATGCAATATAATTTGTCAATGATTTTTCTACATTTTTGTTATTATTTTTTGGCTTTCAATATTTGACAGCGCTTTGATTCTTATTTCTTTTATGTTTATATTTTCTTTGTAATATGCAATTTGATTATAGTATATAGTTGAATTTAAGCATCTAAAGAATTTATGGAAAGAATTTAGTTACTTTAGTCACATGCTTTCTTTATTGTCGTGTGTAGTTACATATGTACTATTAATGAGAAGACTTATTGTTCTCTTTTTGTGTAAATATAGATGTAACATTGTTGAACAACATGGAGGCTGAATGTAGTTGGATGTTTGACCGAGCCGATGATGGTTTTCTTTCTGACATATTTATTAAAGGGGTTGAAGAGTTTATTGAATTTTCCTTTTCACAACCAAGAGTTGGAGATAAAATTAAGTGCACATGTTCTAAATATAACAATAAGAGGTTTCTAGAAGGAGATCCTATGAGATTTCATCTTTACAAAAATTGATTTAGAAGTGGTTATACACAATTTATAGCACATAGTGAACCACAAGTTAATCATACATCAGATGTTGATGAATCCTCAGTTGCACAAGTTATAATAAACTATACCCATCAGAACATGGTAATGGATGTGATGGATCGGCCGTGAGATGTTCAACAAATTTGTCAATCACGATTAGTGTGCTCTTGTGGAACATGTTCCAAATCAACAGGCTTCAAATTTCTTTAAACTCCTGGAAGAAGCCGACAAACCTATTTGGCCTGGACGTAGTAAGCATACCAAACTTTCGAAAATGGTAAGACTCTTGAATTTGAAATATGAATCTAATATGCCTACAATGTGTTATGATCGCATGTTGTCCATAATTTAGGAAATTTTATTGAAAGGTGACCAGTTAGAAGAGACATTTTATAAAACAAAGAAAATGTTATCTAATCTTGACCTTGAAGTGGTGAATATCAATACGTGTATTAATGATTACATATTGTACTATAGAGAAACAGAGAATATGACACAATGTCCTAAGTGTTGTAGTCCACGATATAAAGAGAAGGTATCTCGATCAAGGTATAGAGTTCTCCACAAGGTACTGCGATATCTACCTTTAACCCCTAGGCTTCAAAGGTTGTATATGTCAAGGCATACATCAAAGCGCATGATTTGGCATTCAAAGAACCAATTAACACAAGGTAAAATGTCGCATCCCGTACATAATGAGGCATGGAAGCACTTTGATAGAACTTATCCTCATTTCACCCTCGATCCAAGTAGTGTACGTCTTGGTTTATGCACAAATGGATTTAATCCTTTTACCATGTCTAATGTGTAGTACTCTTGTTGGCCAGTTATAATGACTGTGTACACTCTACCACCTTGGATGTGCATGAAACAAGATAATATGTTTTTGAGTATGGTTATCCCTGGACCAAAGAGTCATGGGAAAAACCTTGATGTTTATTTACATCCTCTGATAGATTAACTAAAAATATTGTAGGATGAAGGTGCTCTAACACACGACATGCGTACAAAGTAGAACTTTCATATGAAAGCTGTGTTGATGTGGACAATTAGTGATTTTTTGGGATATGGTATGTTGTCTGGATGGAGTACACACGATTTAAAGTCTTGCCGCATTGTATGGGTCAAACTAAATCTTTTACACTTAAAAATGGAGGAAAGACGTCATTTTTTGATTGCCATCGTAGATTCTTGCCACCCAAACATGCTTTTAGAAAACAACGAGACAAGTTCTATTTAGGTAGAGTTGAAAAAAATGAGGCACTATATCAGCTAACTGGTGATGAGTTGCGAATTATAGTTGAGAACCTTCCGGACATTTAAAGAGGAAAATTTTGTAAGAGACAAGACATAAAAGGTTTTGGTTGTAGCCATAATTGGCTAAAAAAGCATATTTTGGGGGTCGCCTTATTGGCTTACGAATCTCATCCAACACAATTTAGATGTGATGCACATCAAAAAGAATGTATTTGATAATATATTCAACACAATCATGGATATAAAAAGAAAAACAGAAGACAATTTCAAAGCTAGAAAGGATTTAGAACTTTATTGTAATCGTTTCGAGCTTCATATATATGAAGATGAAAGAGGAAAATTGTATATGCTGAAGGCTGCTTATAGCCTAACTAAGGAGCAGAAATGAGAAGTATGCAAAGATGGTTATGCATCAAACATTGCACGGTGCATCAAAAGTGATTGTAAGTTCTATGGAATGAAGAGCCATGATTGTCATATTTTTATGCAAAGATTGCTCCTAATTGCATTTAAAGATGTATTACCTAAACCAATTTGGGAAGTTTTAACTGAAGTTAGCCATTTCTTTTGAGATATACGCTCTACTATTTTGAGGGTAAACGATACGGAACAATTAGAACAAAACATTGTTGTAACGTTGTGCAAGCTAGAAAAGGTTTGCCCTCCGTCATTTTTTGATTCAATGGAGCATCTGCCTATTCACTTAGCATATAAAGCTAAAGTTAGAGGTCCTGTGCAATATTGTTGGATGTATCCTTTTGAGAAGTACCAATGTTTTACTTCTTATATTATCTTTTTCTAACATTAAACGTGGGGAGTTCGATAAACGTATGAGAATGGTATATCCCCAAGTTTCTGAGGTACAACTTGATGGTTTACGTGATGAACATTTTTCTTGTTGGTTGAGGGAATATGTAAGTAATTTTGTAACTAATATCTTCACTACTTTGACAAAGTATTTTCCAGACGGATGTTCTACAACTATTGATTTCTTATCTTCAGGTTTTGGATGATAAAAACATAGTTGATCCTCGTATAAAAGCTATGGCTTTGGGTCCATCTCGTACAGTGAGATATTGCAATGGATACTTTGTAAACGGTTTTAAGTTTCATACTTTAGATTACAGGTAGTACAAAATGACAATGAATAGTGGTGTTTGCGTGTTAGGAAGCTGTCATAATGACTATGAATCTGACTACTGTGGTTTGATAACAAAAATACTGGAACTTGAATATTTAGGAATAGCTAGAAAAAAACTTACTTTATTCAAATGTGATTGGTTTGAAAATGACGGTGGGATTAGTGTGCATCGAAGATTTGGTCTTGTCGAGATTAATCAAAAAAAAAATCTAGTTATAGATGATGTTTTTATACTTGCTCATCAAGCTCAACATGTATATTACATGAGTTTTCCTACGAACACCGGAGATAGACTTGATTGGTGGGTGGTTGTGAAAATAAAAGCAAGAAATGTTACCAATATACAGGGAATCATATCAGAGAATGAAGAGTGTAATGTGTGGGTAGAACTTGCATTTCAAGAAGATCGACCACTTTCTAGTCAACAACCTGCTCGAGTAACTTTATAGTTTGATCAACAAAATTTAGTACGAGACAATGTTGTGCCTAAAGAAGTTCGAGCTGTTGAAGAAAATGCGCAAGATGTTGAAGAAAATGGTGATGATAATTTGACATCTAATTCAAACGTAGGAGACATTCATTGCAAAAATGTAGGGATTCAAGTAAATTTTATGTGCACATTATACTTCAAAGTTAATAATTCAATGATTACATCTTATTCTAGTAAGAGCTAATCTATCTCATTTTTTGTTTAAATTTTAAGCAATAGAATTCCCTTGTTAATGTCTTAATGATATGCTGATATTAAATTTCTACTAATTGTATAGAGAAATGCTGTAATTTGCATCACAACAGGAAGCCAAGCACTGCATTAACTGCTGGAAGAAATATGTTTCAAGTTTTGTTTCAAGAAATATGTGTAGTGCTTAATTCAAGCTAATATGAGCTTCATTTGCTTACTTTTGAAGCTTATTTGTGAATCCATTTTCTGCTTAAATCATTTAGTTTGGAAAGTAATTCTGCTGGTTCATTTTAATAGAATGTTCATTATAAATTCATTTTATGCTAATCCCTCGTTAGTCTTTCATCATTTGAATGATTGGGACAGGGCTGCAAGTCTTAAATTATTTATCTAAAAATAGAATATGAATTCCACTATTTATCAATCTTTTTAACTTAATCGTAACATTATTTTTATTTAATTCGTATGTGAAACGTGTTCAATCGTCTTTAGACTAGAATTAAATGACAAGACTTCTAAAATGATCCTTGCACGTATTGTCAAGCCAGTGGGTTAACTTGTCGTTTCCTGTTCATTTTACTTAATAGATGATAACCTTTAATATAATTTCCAGTTACATTGTTACTTTAATATGATCGAATATTCTTAAAATGTTAAATCAAAGAATTAAAGTCTTTCATTCGTTGGTCAGTTTCATTTTTTTTAATTTTTTTTAATTTAATTATCGCATTATTTTAATTTGCTATGTACATGAAAGTCGTTCTATCATTTGTAGACCAGCAAAAGTTATAAAATGATCCTCACAGATCAAGACAATGGGTTAATCCATGGTATGCTATTCATCTTACATAATAGATGATAACATTTAATACAATTTCCAATTACATTGTTATGTTAATAAGATTGAATATTCTCAAAGCATTGTGATCGAAAATTCTCAAAATGTTAAATCAAAGAATTAAAGTTTTTCATTCATTAGTCAATTTCAATGTCTTTTAATCTTTTTAACTAAATTGTCACATTATTTTATTTTGATTCGTACACGAAACCCGTTCAATCATCTTTAGACTAGAATTAAACAACAAAAGTTCTAAAATGATCCTCGTACGTATGATCAGGACGGTGGGTTATTACATCGTATGCTATTCATCTTACGTAATAGATGATAACCTTTAATACAATTTCCAATTACATTGTTACGTTAATATGATTGAATATTCTCAAAATGTTGTGATAAAATGTTCTCAAAATGTTAAATCAAAGAATTAATGATTTTCATCCGTTGGTTAATTTCATCGTTTCTTAATCTTTTTAACTTAATTGTCACATTATTTTAATATGATTTCATAAGTAAAAAAAATACACTCATTCGAGCTTGAAAATATAGATATTTAATAGTTCTTTTGATTAATTATATCCTAATTTATTGTATATTTCGTTTATTAGGTGAAACTCGATGATTGGATACTAAATTGAAAAAGAGAAGTGAAAAAGGGCAAAAATGATGAAATCAAAAGTTTGGGGATTAAATTGTAACTTTTTAATAGTTAATTCAGACCACTAAACGATGATTGAAGATACTACGAGTTCAACTGGATGAAATTAAAAGTTAATGGATCAAAATTGCAAGAGAAAAAAGGACTTAAAAAACTGAAGAATCGAATTTTGGGACCAAATTGCACATCTGCAAAACCCTCTTGAAAAATCTTTATAGAGAACCAGCGCCTAGACGCCATTGGAAATTTTTTTTTTTTTTACAGAAAACTGGTACCTAGGCGCTCCTAAAACCCTTTACGATATAATTCTTTTCCAATTGCAATTTTGACGTACATTGAATAGAACCCCTCGTACATTATATTTTCATTCCCGAAAATTCACTCCAAATTTTCACTATTTCAAATCCCTAAAATTCTCCCTCCCAATTTTTTTGTACAATTCCGTCCCAAGAATGGGATCAATATGGGTCTCAACCATCACTTTCTACTGAGGAAGAAGATGGTGGGTTTATTGAAAGGACAAGGAGTAGGTCTACTGAGGAGGAAAACGATTGTTCTATTGGAAGGACAAGGGGTCCCAACCAAGGCACAAATGTCTTTGTAGATGGCTCAAGAAGGATTATCTTAGAATGGGATAAAAATAAGTAAGTATGCATTTTTTGTTGATTATTTCCTTCATTTTGTGTAACATATAATAATTCTATGATATGTGCAAATGGAGTACAATAAGAACTACATTGCTAATGATTTTTTAGTTTCTATAATAATGTCCGTGTTTTGGTTCTTTTTTAGTTTCAAATGGACTTAAATGAATAAAAACATATTTTCAGCTCGGTGCTTATATTCCATTGGTAGAAGATATTCAACATTATTGTTGTTGATCTCAATGTATTTGTATGCTTGGAGTCAACTCATTTTTATAAAAATAAATGTGATATTTAGGCTGTAAACTGATCAAAAGGGAGCAAAATTATCTTAAAAAGACAACATTAAGTCGTCTGGTCTAAACCTTCATTTGCTACAATTATTTACTATTAGTTCAGTATTTCTGCAACATTAAGTCATCTAGTTCAAGCATATCACAAGCCCTGTAATTTGTTCACTTTGATCTTTTTTTCATTCCAATTCAGGTTTATTACTGCATCCACATCACGTGACATTAGTGCTACGATGAATGCTTATCTTGGAAGGCCTTACTCAACCTTTCGTACAGTACCAGAGGCAACAAGAACGCTCTTCTGGAAACAATTTGAGGTTTTTGTTTACCATTCATTGTACAAATTGTGTTGTAAAATCTGTTGATACATCATAGTTATCATATCCTGCCCCTTTTGAAGCATCAGAATTTTCAATAACACTAGTTTGTTCTCTCCTTTATGTAAATATTGGATTGCATATGACATTTCTTCGAATTTTTGTGGGTTTAAGTTGTGAAAATTGGGCTGATTTCAAAATGTACTTAATATCATGATGTTATGAGGAGTCATATTTATTATTGTGTTCTGCCTATGAATGAGTTTCATCTAGTAATTCAGGTGGTAGTAGATTACATTGTACAATTACTTGTTATCCTATCCGACCCCTTTTGAATCATCGTAACTTTGAGCAACACTAGTTTAGTTGGATTCTAATGTGGAGTTGGTGGAAATTGATACTTACAGAGATGACAACACTAAAATGGTGTGTTCAGTTTTTCCTCCCATGTTCTTCTCTTACTATTAAATTATTGATCTAGAATAGTGGTTTTCGCGTTTTGGGGTTTTAAATTGTTGGCAATGGCAGTTTGCTTACCCAGAAGTTTATTCACAAGATGTTTGTCTTTAATTTTCATTTACACACACACTTTTACTGATAAGATCCACAACAAGTGCACACTTACGCAACTGAAAAGAGACTAAGATAAATCACATGCACAGAAAGATTTTTCTATACGTTGTCTAATGCAAGGATGTCAAGTTTTGCTAAACTAGCAAAAATCTAACGAATCTTTTATAATAATGCTAAACTAAGTGCAGAACAAATAGTTACTCCTTCATGTGACTAGTTATAAAAATAAATTTACATTTTTGTGTTTCTTATCACTGACTTATTTCTCATGTAATTTTTGTTATTATATTAGAATAAATACACTTGGGATGTAGAAAAGCAAGAGGAGGTGAAGGCAGTATGATTAGGAGCCTCAAAGGTTCGACTTAAGGACATATTTTGTGAGGCTAGAGAAGACGCAAAGAAGAAAAGTGGTTCTAAAGATGTGGCTGATTGGAAGGGACATGGACTACAGTGGTTAAGCCCTGAGCATTGAAATGAGCTTGTAGAAAAAAAATGGAACGATGAATGGAAAAAGAAGTCCAAATCTGGACATAATAATCGGCTTACGCATAAATTAGGAATAATGACTAAGCACACATCCGGTTCGATAACAATTGTCGCTCACGAACATAAAATAGTATTTCCCTTTGAATGTTTTTGATACACAACTAATTAAAAGTGTATGTTTTTGCTTACTTTAGTTGTTTAATATATAACTTAGTGAATGTATGATCTATTATGATATATATGTTATTGGTTTATAGCACAAAGAATTAGGTCGACCGCTACATGCTTCTCAGAGATGTTCAAAAAGTACATAAGCGAAACAAGGGACAAGGAGAATATGTTGATAACAAATCGCGACTTGTTTGTGTAAGTATATATAAAATATATTTGTATTACATGTTTCATATAGTGTAGATTATGACATATTTGTTTTTGTACGAAAAGTATGAGATTTCTATGGAGGTAAAGCATGGTTCAGAGAACCTGATATTGATATTAAATTGTGGTGTGAAGCAACCCAAGGCCCAAGTAAAGCGGCAGTTTGTATGGTCTTGGTACTTCCTTATCGGCTTTAAGTACATCCACTAGATCTAAGTTTGTTCTATCAATGGAGTATGATGATGGAGATGTTAGATTAAAATAACAGCTTCACAGTGCTTCACAGGTAGTTTTGTGGTTAAAAGAGCAGCTTCACAATGCTTGCAAGAAAATTGATATGCATCGAAAGATAGAATAGGTGAGGCGAGTGCATATAGAATTCGAAAAAAAATGGAAGAAAAGAGGCATGAAGACGAGAGGAAGAGTATAGAGTTCGAAAAAATGATCATGAGTAAGATCAATGGAAGGCATGCTCTTTAGTCTCATCGTTACTCTCTCAAAATGATCGTCAAGGGTTCGATAGTGTCCATAGTAGTTGGCCTATCAACTATATTTTTGTAGTTTTGTTATATGTTCCAAGTGATACAATTTGATGCATGCTAAGAAGGTTTTTGTTGAACGCAGGTTGGTAGTAATTATTGTAATTTTTTTTGTAGTTTAAATCTATGAAATGAAGAATTAAAATCAAATTAATTGTAATTCTGTATTATTTTGTGTATATTTTTAATATTTTAAATTTATACGAGTAATAAATTAATATAACAATTTAATGTATTTTTTTTAAAAATTTTAAGCAAATTTGCATCGAATTTATTTTAGTAAGAAATTTTAATTCGAAATTAAGGAATATTGTAGGTATATTACCACTGAAAATTTTAAAGGAAATATTGTAGGTAAATTACGAACGAAAATAGAAATGAAAAAAAACGTCGGTAATTTCCTTCGAACTACACCATCAGTAAACTTGACGCTAATAACTTCCATTCAAATTCGTCACTATTTCTGATAAATATGTATTTGAAAATTAAATTGTCGGTAATCACCGACGGTTATATCGCCATCGAAAAAATTACTGGGGCGACTTTCATCAATAGTATGTGTCGACGGAAAATTTCCATCGATAAGTAGGTTTATCAACGGAAGAATGGTCTTTAACGACAAATTTCCATCGTTGAAGCCATATATTCTAGTAGTGTATATATCTCAAAGGTGGAGTTGATAGAGTGATAATGAGAAATTAGAAGTATAATGCACATTCCAAAATAGAGTACACCCATAATTTCAATGCCATGGCACATATAATTAAGCTCCATCACACATTTAAAACACAAATAATTTGATAAATTTCATTTGCGGGCATTGAACTTTATGTAGAATTTTAATTGGATAATTAAACTTTCATTTAATTTCAAATTTCACCATTATTACATTTTATCACTACAATATCTTTAAACTAAATAGTTAAAACGTGTAATTTGTTATTTAAACACTATTATGATGTAGCATAGTAATAATCTGACATGTCATACAGAGTGAAAGATCTATTGTGGTAATATTGTTAATTAAGTAGTTTTCATCAAATTGGAAGATTACATGCGACAGAGTAGTGAAATTTTAAAGACTTACTAGTACAAAATGTCCATACGTTTCACTTTTAGTGTACTAAACGTTCTCACATTTCAAATTTTGACATTTTCACCCCTATTTCAACGTTTCATTATGGAAAACGTTATTTTCACAAATTTTTATCCAATTCTCAATTAAAAATTGTAAACTAACAAATGTATATTCCTATTTAAATAAAACAAAATGAAAAAAAAAATTGCTATCACTCCCATTTTTTAAAAAGAAGTACAAATAAATCTCAAATAAATTAAATTAAAAATCAAAAAAGAAAAGAAAAGTCGTCGTCTTCTTCTTCTTCTCCTTCTCTCACCCACTCCTACTCCTACTCCCGCTCACATCCCCACCCCCATCCCTACCCCTCAAACTTACCACAAAATGAAACCAGAAAATAGATTGAAAAATATTAGAGGATGGAGAAATACTAAAAACCAATCTCTCATATTTCTTACTAAATGATGTAGAAATACTTAGATCGATTTTATGATTAAACAAAAGAGGGTTTTTCTTCTCATTATTGTCAATGTCATTGTTCTTGATTTCCACAAGCTTTCTTGAATGGGGACGACTTTTCTGTAGGTGGCCCTCACAATACTTGTAATGGAGCACTACATCTCTTGAGAACCTTCATTTCTTGTCATTTGTTTGCTTGCACTTTTCTAGTTAACCAGTCAATATATTCAAACACCAATACCAAGAAACGTCTTCTTAAAATCCACATCTAATCGAATACCAAAATTGTAAAAAGAAAAAAAAGAAAAGGAAAATTGCAGCCACGATACCAAACTTTTCGTTTATTGGCAGATTTTGCCCAAACCTCTTATTTGTACCACGAGATGTACCAAACCTTTAAACAAATAGCATCTGAAGTCTAATATGACAGAATCTGTTAATTTGTTTGTTAATTGACCAAAAGTCAGTGGTAAGCATAAATTTTGACTAATTTTTAAAGGGTAAAATGGTAAATTTACATTTTTTTTTCATATAAAAGAATTAAAAGAATTAAATAAAAAACTAAAAAATTAAAGAAAAAGAATTGACTGTCTTCCCCATTCCCACCCCTAAATCCAAATCCACCCATCTGCCGTCGAGCAATCGTCGCTGCTGTCGCCGGACCACACACAGTCACATGGTTTTAATCATTTTCATGCCTCTCTTCTTCCATTGATTTGGAAGACGAAAAAATCTTGAGATGTTCCCCAAATCTTCGTAGGCTTAAGTGTAAAATTTTTGTCCTGATCTCAACTTTCTTTCTCATCTTGAATCACAAACAATGGTTTATGGAAGTAGATTTGAAGGTAATAACTCAATGGTTCACTTCCCCAAGAATAACAAAAAGTTCACTCTTTCTAAAATCGGTTTGCCATGGGAAAAGATGTCATTAATTGGGACATTGTCCAACCTAGGGATTCTCAAATTAGAATGGGACGTTTTTCAGGGAAAAATCTGGAACACAGAGGATAATGAGTTCCGAAAACTCAAATTCCTTAAATTATTTGTGTTGGATCTTGGAGAATGGAATTCCTCATACGATCATTTCCCTGTACTTGAACGATTGGAGTTGAGATCTTGCAAAAATTTGGAGATGATTGCTTTGGAATTTGGCAAAATTTCAACCATACAAAATATTGAAGTATATAATTGTCATGAAAATATCGTAAGTTCAGGAAATTCGCGATGAACAACGGGACAATAGTAACGACAAGTTCGAGGCGACCATCTTTAGTACATGGGATTGAAGAAAGCTTCTGTTCTGCTGGCATACACAATGTAAGTCAAAGCTCTCCAAGCTGTCGCCGGATCTTCTTCCACTAAGCGGCGCTGGGTTGTTTTTAAGGGATAGGGTGGGATGGGGGTGGGTAAGATTTGAGAGGAAGGTGAATAGTGTTACCTTTTTTATATTTTCCTTTTTTCATGTTGAAGTTATCATTTTGCCATTGTTGATTTGGTAAAAATAATTTTTTGGAGTCAACTAACGAATTCTGTCAGATTAGACTGCAGATACTATTTTTTAAAGATTTGGTACTTCCGATGGCGCAATTGAAATGTTTGGACAGAGTCTGCTAATAAATCAAAAGTTTGGTACGGTGGCTGCAATTTTCCCAAGATGAAATCATTGAAGAAATAGAAGATGAACAGGTAGGAGTAAAAAATGCAAATGTTTGAAACGCATGAATGTTTTGCAAACTAAAAGTCAAACGTAAGTTCATTTTGTGCTAATAATTCCTATAAATCCTGGTTTGTCTTTTAAACTCCTTCCATTGAACAGATGTAAAAGAATTCCTCTTATTTACAATCAATTCATTCCCACTTGGACTCACACGACAAAGCAAAAGTAAACAAGTATGATTGCAATTTGTTTTTTATTTTTTTCCTTTTGTTTTATTTAAATAAGATGGTATATTATTATTTTACAAATATTAATTGAGAAATTAGATAAAGATTAATGAAAATGACGTTTTCCATAATGAAACGTTGAAATAGGAGTGAAAATGCAAATAATTCAAACGTGAGGACGTTTTACACACTAAGAGCGAAACATAGGGACGTTTTGTGCTAATAAGCCAAATTCGAAACTAAATTTAAGTTTTTTTTCTGACTCAACTTGTAATTAAATTAAAGTTCAATAATTCAATTAAAATAAGTTAAAGTTTAATGACCCAACTTAGATTTTACGAACAATTTATTTACCATACACAAAATTTACCCCGAATAATGGGTAGCCTGCAAACTTATTAATTTTAAATTAATAAATTGATGATCTGAATTCTGTAAAGTGAGGAATATCCTTTAACAAGAAACGTCGAAACAGAAAAAGTCCTAAACAAGGAACCAGAATTTCAAGATTGGCACTATCCATGAACCAAAATTTATCCATAACTAAGGCTATTGACAACAGCCACACGACGACTTGTTTTACCACTTTTTGGATTTTATAATAACCTCTCTATTTAATTATCTTACTAAACTAATTTGTTTATTTAATGATAGTGACACTCACTTAGGATATGGAAATTCCTCCAGAGTTTGTCCTATTCTCTGACCTGGAAAACTTTATACAGAATTCGGAATGTGCATTGAAATGCATGTACCTTTGTTTTAGCATACAGCAACTATTTAAAAATTGTAATTTATATTCTTTTCAAATAAAAGAAGATAATCATGTTTTGTTCTTGATTCAGTTGTCTCAACTGTGACACTAAATTGATATAATTTATGACAAACAAAAATAATTATAGAGTATTTAGTTACATATAACGTTTCATAAACAAAGACACTGGCAATAATGACTAATCGCATCCGATTTAAATCATTTACGTTATGTTAACATATGAGTCACTTTTTCATTTGACAAGCTAACAAAATTTTGTTGAAAATTTATTTAAAAACAAAGTATGCATTAAGACAAGATGAATGATTAATTTACTCAATACGAATAATACTCAAATTATATTAATTTAGTAATAATTCACCCAATTAGATGGCTAGACAAGATTGTTTATTTTCATATTTGATGTGATCAAGAAAAGAGAAAAAGTAAGTTGGCCTTATAAACATGAACATGTAAATTTACTTATAGGCAAGCGAGTTTTAAAATAATTTTTAGTAATCAAGTATATAATCAGGGCAAGCGAGTTTTAAAATAATTTTTAGTAATCAAGTATATAATCAGGGGCGGACCCAGAGGTCTCTGGAGGAGGGGGGGAGGGGCAAGTGCCCCCAATTTTGGATATTTCTTTTTTTGAAAGTCATGTTTGGTATAGATTGAAATCTAAATTTTAATATAAATCAAAGTCAACAATTAATTTTAATAACATTTTTCATGAATCCATAACTATTTAACTTTTATCAAAATTTACTAAAAATTTGATTTTAATCTCCACCAAATATGAGCAAAATCACAATAAATTTGAATTTCGATAACATGCTAATTTTAAAAATTCTCCAACGATCGTACGCTAATCGAATTTACAAATTGTTTATGTCACCTCAAAACTTATTTCGAGAACTACATTATGTGCATATCGAATGGTCCAAAAATATATCGAAAATAGTTAAAAATACGTTAAACGTGAGTCTTAAAGAAATACGTCTAACTCGC
>CAIGRP010118792.1:0-13832 GCA_903798385.1 Fraxinus cuspidata
AAAAAAAAATGAAAAGAAGAAGAGATCCTAAAGCTTGCCTTAGGTGGTAAAAGGTGAGAAAAGTGGGATTTAGGCGAGCCTAGGGTTTGCGCTTGCATATTGAAGGAGTGAGAAGATCGTGTCCTATTTTGACCGGTTGTAATGCGAGTTAGGCAACAGAAGGCGCAACTAATGCGGGTTAGTAACATATATAGCTCTTATTCAGTATGACCATATTCGAGTAGAGTTAAAAACATATTGTCATTTGCGAAGAACATTTTGACCTTGTTAAAGCTATATTAAAATGAAACTTTGAAAAGCTTACCCCTTTGGGGATGATTGAGTTGGTGGAGCAGGTGAGCGCGGAGACCGAATGTCACGAGTTCGAATCCTCTGCTAATACTTTCTCGATCAAGCCCGTCGCACATGGTTTGCCTAGTGTGGTTTATTTTTCCTGTATGGTTTGCGGACTACTGCACATAGATCGATGTTTACAAAATGCGCACTCACGAGTAGTGGCTGCGGGTTCTACGTCAACATAAAAAGGGAACTTTGAGGAAAAAAGTGTTTTGATATGGTGGTTTTTTGAGAACTAGAGAAAATTGAACGTGCATTATACGTTATTGTGAAATACTTTATAAGTGATGTAAAAATAACATTTGATATCAATTTGTTAGGTGGATTTGATGAGTCTCAAACGAATTAAAAAAAATAAAATTTAGGATATAAATTTAAGAGAAGAAAATTGTGCTGTCAAAACTCAACTTCTATTATTCAATTTATTCGTGACGATAAAATAATACAAATGAACAACTTTTTTATATCACATTTGGTACATAAAAAATAATTGTTAATATATAAATTTAAACCCCATTAAAATTCCTAGATACATGAATAGAAATAAATTTATCTATAATAACTCTAAATTCATGTAGATCAAGATTCATCAAATCAAGATTGAGTCTAGATTAATGTGAATGGTAATTAAATGAGAGTTAATAACACGAAATTCATACATGAAAATGATTTTGTAGTATTTATTATATATTGAAAAACGAAAAGTAAGGTATTATTGAAATAATTAAATTGTATTAGGATTAAAAATTGTCCAAAAAATGATTATAACTTGATGTGATATTTAATATATTATAGATGCGATATTTAATATATTATAGATGCGTCGTTAAAAAAAAAAAGATTTAACGTAAATTGAGATTAAACATGTTATACATTTCACTTAATGCCTTAATTTATTGACTTTATACCATTTTAGCCCGTTTGTCATCACATGCATACTTTATTAGCAAATGTGTATTTCACGCATTCTGCAGGGGTCAATTTAATCTCTGCTTGGCGTCCATTTTTTAATTTTATTTATTTTTTAAATTCATTTTCAATTACAAATTTTATGAAATCCACAATTTTTATTAATTATCTGATTACACATTTCATTATTTTTTATTAAAGTTTACTGGAAATATGAATTTTTTAACAAAAACCGAGTGGACAAATTATGCACAGAAAGACTTTGAGATGTTACATTTTGGGACCTCAAGTTGATTGTCTATTTGCACCTTTTGTAATTCTCTACAATTTACTTGTAAAATATTCAAGTGACAAAATGGTATAATTTACCGGAAAACTTGAACCCATGTTTGGTTTTAATTTTTTTTCAAACTTATTTTCAATCATATGATACATATTTTTTTTTTTATCAATTTTTTAAAAACACATTAATCCTTTTTTATTTATTTATTAAAATCTAAAAAAATAATCTATTTTTTAGTTAAACCAAACAAGACTAAATAATAATCTCAACTGTTATTAATTGAGCCAATTATTTTATATTTTAAGACAAACCCTTTTCCCAAATTGAGACAATAGAAAAAGGGGAAATGATTCTTGTACATAACTATTTACATAATATTTTACATAATAATGAGATGTCAAAGTGTAAATGATATCAAGTTGACAAATTTATAACAACATTAAGAGATCGGATTTAAAAACTTTGCTGGTCATCAAATTTTCAAAGTGTGTTACATTAGTCATCATTTTTATTACAAAATCATTTCAATTAAAGTACTAACCACACATAATTTAGCGATTTAACGGATTCGGGAATGAATCCTGCAAGGATAATTATATTACAAACGAAAATGATAACAAACCCAAAAAATAACGAAATTAATATTCAAAATCAAGTTGATCTCTATATTATGTGAATAAACTGATGGGTTATCAACGATTGAATAGGTATTTTTTAAGCTCATTAATAATTATTACACCAATCAACTACACATGCATTCACTTGTCACACACCTCAACAAAACTATTTATTTCACCCATTAAGAGTTACTTAACTAAAAGAATGTTCGGTGACTAAAGTGAGTCAATTAGAAAGTTTGGTGTCCAATAGACTTTTTAACTTAAAAGATGAAGGGCTTCATTGCAAAGAATTTCGAAAACATTTTGAATTCCCAGAGCCACTGTTCCCATCCTCCCCCACAGAGTTGCATCACAATTGTATTTCAAATTTCAGCGAGATGAACTCTCTGATTGTGAATCTCGAAACTTATCCAAATCAAGAAAATAACTAGAGAAGTCGATAACAGTGCCAAAAGACTGAAAAATTGGGCAATCGAAAATCGCTTGAAAAGACTTCGCAGATTCACAGTAATGGATTCTGGTTCGCCCCGTTCTCGCATCGATCAGGTATATCGACATTTTGTTATAAGTAATTGAATTTAATTATTAATGTGTATATACCATCCCTTGTGGCCTTGTTTCACACCGAAACGAGTACGTGTATGTTGGGATTCTTTTCGATGAGTATAATCATTCACATATAAACGCGTATATAGATCATGTATACACTTTTTTGTTGATGAAATTTTTCTTTGCGTGTGTTTGCGTGAAAACTATGTATAGGATATAAACACGGGTGTGTATTTTAGCTTTCACCTCAGAAAATAGAAAAGGAAAGTAAGAATAACAAGACGTGCACAGTGCCTATAGAAACTCCAGTTTGATGTTATGAGAAAATGACATTAGTTTGAGCTATCAATGTCCTTTTTTCTTTTTTGTAAGTACTAGTTAACTGGATTATGCGATGATGAATACTGTGTTAGTCGAAACTGAAGTATTTATTTTTACTTCTGCAAAGCCCTAATGTGACTTATTTATGGTGGGATTGATGGTTATGGGAAACTTGACACGCTTAATATTTTATTGTTTCCATTTTTCGGGGTTGGTTGAAGTTGTTGGGCATTCATAAATTGAACATTGTTAACCAATTACTGTGGTACAATCTGTTTCTATGTGCAGTTCTTTGCTTCTAAAAAGAAGAGGAAGACTTTATCACCGCCTTTGAAATCTGGGAGAGCAGAAAAAGAAGCAAAAATTAAAATTGAAGGCTCTCCTAGTGCCAAAGGTTCGTTGGAAAGTTTTTTGGTGACTTCACAGGATGGTGATTTGCATACTAAGCCTTTGAACGCTGCTTGTGATCCAAAGGCTAAGCAGGTTCCAACCAAGAGAAATCTGACATTGGAGATTGGCTTGTCATCTAAAGATGGAAATAACGAGGCAAATCTCTCAAGCCAAGCACACCCACAAAGTCTTGAAGCTTTTCAAGAGGACCAAAGGGGAAAATCTGAAGTCTTTTTTGATACTGTCGGTGTTGCAACAAGAGATTTTCAAACGGATTCATCAGAATCCAAAATTGTTGCGGGAAACTCTGAGCTTAAGCAGTTCGCGAATGATTTTTTGTCACTGTATTGCAGGTAATGTTTATACAACTAATGTTCAGTGGAACATATGTCTTTTGTCTGATGTTATCAGAAATGAGCTAGCTAAGTACTCTCTGTAATCTTTTGTGGAGATTTCTGACGTTCTCTTATGTGCAGTGAAGTACCATCTACTGCAGGAGTACAATCAGAACCGATTGTGGTCATGAATAAAAGGCTGGAAGATAAATCCCCAAAGAGAAAGCATCTTAGGAATGATGGGAATCAGTCTATTGTCGGGCGCAAGGTCACTTCCTCAGACGATAAGAATCCTGTCAATATTCAGTCAATTATTGTTAGTGAATCAGGAGATGTGGATTCAAAATATTCTCAGGAGGTAAGAGGTCACATGAAATAATCATGGCAGTGTATCAACTGAACTTATCTTTTGATTCATATTTTTCTTGACAGGTTATTGTATGTAACAACCCCATCGAACTGCAAGCAAGTTTGAGAAAATGCCGTATCGCATCTGCTCTTTGTACAACTGCGTGTGACACACCTGGTTCATTGACTATGAAACTTGGAGCTCGTCAAACTCCCCAGACAACGAGAGGAAGCTCTATATTTTCCCCGGGAGAAGAATTTTGGAATGAGGCAATTGTAGTCGCTGATGGTCTCTTTGCTTCAAAGGACAGTGTTTCTTCTCATGTAGCTGAAAATACTGAAGCTTTTCTAGCTGGTTATGAGATGAATAACTCAAATAATGTGAAAAATGGAGGATCTTGCAATCCACTCGACAAAGCGTTGAACAGAGATACAGGACGAATTTCTGCTGTAGGCTCTCTGGGGAAGCATGGAAAAGATCTAAATAAAGAAGTGTCACCTTTGCCTGTCAAGCATTTTGACTTCTCTTCTGAGGAAAAAAAATTGGATGCAGAAACTTCTTCTGATGATAATAATACCAAACCTTGCACCCTTAGAGATGAAGAAAAGAGACATGCTTCTACAAGTCATCATGGTTTGCATAACAATAATGGTAGGGAAATTTGCTTCAAAGTTCAAACAAACAAAATTTCTCCTGGTGGACAAGGGGTGACCACTACATGTGCCATTTCCCAGAGAAATGTGGAATTTGCGATTCTAAATAGACACAGTTTTACGTCTGATACACCAGAGAAAGAATGCAGTAAATTTTCTGTTAATCATGAAACCAACAGCAATATTACTCCATCAAGTTTTTCTTCAATTAAGGATTGGATGGATCTCAGCAATTGGCTACCACTTGAAATATGCTGCATATACAATAAAAAGGGAATATCGAAATTGTACCCTTGGCAGGTATGTATTTCCCCTCCAGTTCAATCCTGTCTCCCTCAGCCTTTCAAGTAAGGGCACAAAAAGTTCAAATAGTTCTTCTCTCGTCCTGGTCATCGAACATGGCATAATTTGTGATGCTTTGGACCTTGTCCCAGCTTGAAACTTTATAACTTAATCAAAGTTTTCGTACATATCATTTCCATCATTACATAGTTTATTATCTCAAATAGATAGTTCAGTTGGTGACCAGTCTTCAATCTTTTGCAAGATATCTATTGGGGGTAGTTAGTACAAGAACAAACTACCAGATAATGCTCTTTCTGTTGTCATTTAGAAAAAAAATAAAAATACTTACGGAGTTTTTCATTCTCCAGGTGTCAGATACTTTGGACTTTTTAGTGATTATATACTGCATTGGAGGTGCTGCAAATATACATATTGTGTCTCCGCGGTCCTCCACCTTTATATTTGCAACTGCACCCGAGCTTCACTGACCGCCTTTTTCTTTTATTATTATATTTTATAAAATTATAGTACCCAGCACAGTTTTATTTTAATTTGATAGTGTAGCTAAATAGCTATACTTCATACTTCTTGTCAAGTCAGGAGGTAGACTAGGATGTTATTCATTGAAAGTGCGTGGAAAACTTATACATTACATTTACATTTACATTCTAATATTTGATTCATTTTCTTCTGGTTTTCTTTTATTACTGTCTATCTGTCCAAAATTAGCAATGCCCTTTTTGGGTTTCTAAGTTTTTATAGACAGAATTTCAATTCGAGAACTTCATTCCCAGGCGTTCTCTGTTGAATCACAGTTTTAAGGATTCGTCTATTATCTATTATGGACCAGTACGTTGTATGTCCTTTTTAAGAGAATATTCATGCTAGGCACGGTGTAAGTACACGTACACATGTTCTTGCAAAATACCCTACAGCTTATGAGCGATATCATGATATGTAGATTAGTGTTTTAATTAAGCATGTTTTTGTGTGCAATCACTATGCTCCACTGCAATTAAGCATTGTGTCAAATGATCTCGTGCTTGTGCTTTTCCATTTCTCATGCATCAGTTACAAGGGTGCAGATGGAATTTTGAAGATGGATCCTTAACAATTTAAAATCACGGAAAAGCCCTTAGAACAAAGTAGATAATAACAATATATGGAAGGAATACTTATGATCTTATATGCGGTCTAGGTTTCATAAAATTTTAGTTTAAACTATTGCGGAAGTGATTTTGCATCGCTTTCTTTTAGTTAAGGTTTCAATTGATAAATAAAAACCCCTCCACTCTTCAGGTTGACTGCCTTCGGGTGGATGGTGTCTTGCAGAACAGGAATCTTGTTTACTGTGCATCAACAAGGTAATTTTACTTTTGTATTTAGAATTTGTATAAAATTTCCCTTTCAGTTCTTATTCTTTTCTCTATATCATGATTTTTGAAGTGTTACTGTTGATTCAATATCCATTATGAAATTTCACCTGTGAATCTGGCAACTCTTCAAATTATTCAAAGAAGGAAGTTTACAAAAAGAATAATTGCAACTTAATGAAGCAACATTGCATGATTTTGATCTTCCTTTATTCTTGCTTATTGATGGCAACACTTTAACTATCGTTGCAAGATAACTGAAACTAGCCATGTATATGTCACATCTTTTATTAGTCAAAATCATCAATCTCTTGCTAATTTGGTCTGCCTTCCTTTGGTTGTCATAGTGCTGGTAAAAGTTTTGTTGCTGAAGTTTTAATGCTAAGGAGAGTCGTATCAACTGGAAAGATGGCTCTTCTTGTACTTCCCTACGTGTCTATATGTGCAGAAAAGGTGCCTTGTTTTCTTTGCTGTTGATTAAATGTTTCAATCTCTATAAGCATGTCTTGCGCTTTAGCCTTGGTTTGAAATTTTTAGGCAGAACATCTTGAAGTTCTTTTGCAACCACTTGATAAGCACGTTCGCAGCTATTATGGGAATCAAGGTGGTGGAACTCTTCCGAAGGATACCTCTGTAGCTGTCTGCACTATTGAGAAGGCAAATTCTTTGATTAACAGATTGCTAGAGGAGGGTCGTCTATCGGAGCTTGGTATCATTGTCATTGATGAACTGCACATGGTATCTACCTTGTTTTATATTTTATGATAGTAATACGTACCAAACGTGTATGAATTTTCATATAGCTATCTTTATTTTACCTAGTTCTTCTCTCACATGCGCGGAATAATTTTATTGGATTGTGACAGGTTGGTGACCAGAGTAGGGGCTATTTGTTGGAACTCATGCTGACAAAGCTTCGTTATGCTGCTGGTGAAGGCAATGTAGAATCATCTAGTGGAGAAAATTCAAGTATGAGCACTGGGAAATCCGATACTGCTCATGGTCTCCAAATTGTTGGCATGAGTGCAACGTTACCAAACGTGGCTGCAGTTGCTGATTGGCTTCAAGTGAGTATATTACCATTATTGCTACTTATACAGCCACCTTGATGAAAGAGAGAAAGATAAAGAAGAATAACAGAAAAGGGACGGAGAAAACAACTTTTGACAATATATATATATATATATATGTATATCAAAATACCAATGCAGCCTCAGTGGGTTTTCAGGCTCCACCAGAGAAGGCTAATGGGGGAATCCACCACATATATTATGTTATGATCATCACTTTCAAATTACTGTTGAACTAAAATTCTTAGGGATACCAAAACAATTGGATCTTACTTTGCACAGCCATACGTCACAATGATCTGATACATATATGCCTATATGAATGTTTCATTCTACAAGAAAAATATATTGCAGGCAGCTCTCTACCAGACAGACTTTCGGCCTGTTCCATTGGAGGAGTACATTAAAGTTGGTAACACAATTTACGACAAAGAAATGGAACCTGTCAGGACACTCCCCAAGGTGGCTGACCTTGGTGGTAAAGATCCAGATCAAATTGTAGAACTATGCAACGAGGTTTAACCTTCTCCTTGTTCTTCACTAAAGCTTTATATTGCACGAGAATGGAATAACAATGAGACTCTTTATTGTATTAGGTTGTTCAAGAGGGTCACTCGGTGCTAATATTTTGTTCGAGTAGAAAAGGATGTGAATCAACTGCTAGGCATGTTGCAAAATACCTCAAAAAGTTCACTGTCAGTCCCCATGATGGCCATAGTGAGTCAATTGATGTTACTTTTGCTATTGATGCCTTGCGAAGATCTCCTGCAGGGTTGGATCCTGTACTAGAAGAAACTCTTCCACTTGGTGTTGCCTACCATCATGCTGGCCTCACAGTACGTTAGATTTATCTTTGTTGGTCTCTGTTCTTTTTCTTTACCATACGGATTAGACATTCAAGTTATGTATTACATTTGAACGCTTATGAAGTTCTTCATTTCATTAAAAGGTTGAGGAAAGAGAAACTGTCGAAACCTGTTACCGCAAAGGACTTGTACGTGTATTAACTGCTACATCAACCTTAGCTGCCGGGGTTAACTTGCCTGCCCGGAGAGTTATTTTCAGACAACCCCGTATAGGCCGCGATTTTATTGATGGGACAAGGTATAAGCAGATGGCTGGAAGGGCTGGTCGAACTGGCATAGACACAAAAGGAGAGAGTGTATGTGTATTTGTTTCATATGCTTTGTCTGCTTCATCTTCTAATTGTTTCTTGGCTTTTAGACTTGTAGTTCTATAATTTTCTATTGTTGTTTTCACTTGGAGGTCTTCCTACCCATTAAGTAGATCCTTGTTAGCCATTGTTATTTTCAAATATTTTTGCTGAAGATTTCTAAGCATTGTCTGCTGTATTAACATTTTTGTCGTCTTCTATAATTTCATTCCATCAGGTACTAATTTGCAAGCCAGAGGAAGTCAAAAGAATAATTGCACTCCTTAATGACAGCTGTCCACCGCTGCACTCTTGTTTGTCTGATGATAAGAATGGGATGACGCACGCAATATTGGAGGTTGTTGCTGGTGGAATTGTTCAAAGTGCTAGCGATATTAATCGTTATGTTAGGTGTACTCTTCTCAATTCAACAAAACCCTTTGAAGATGTGGTGAAATCAGCACAGGACTCTCTTCGTTGGTTATGCCATAAGAAGTTCCTAGAATGGAGTGAAGAGACTAAGTTATATGCCACTACACCTCTAGGCCGTGCATCTTTTGGCAGTTCTCTCAGTCCAGAGGAATCACTTGTAAATACTTTATTGCTTGTTATATTACGCATTTTGTAGTCTTTCTATATCTATGCAGTGTCGATATTCTATTCTGATCAGGCAGCTAACGGTTTCCTGTTATCTCCAAATTTGTGAAGTTGAGCTTATGCGGGAGGGAAATTGATTAGTTAACATATGAGTTCTGTTTGCTTTTAGATTGTGCTGGATGATCTGATACGAGCAAGAGAAGGATTTGTGCTTGCATCTGATTTGCATTTGGTATACTTGGTGACACCCATTAATGTTGATGTGGAACCAGATTGGGAGTTGTATTATGAGAGATTCATGCAATTACCTTGTATAGACCAGGTTCTTTGCTCCTCGTTCTCCCTTTTTATGACTTCTGATGTCCCATTCAACAATTACCATTGCATTTGTTAGATGCTGATTGCAAAGTTGTGTAGCGCTTCAAATTTCTGTTTTATGCATCTATTTAATTGCTTTCTTATGCTAGTGTTGATGTTAATAACATGTTTTGCAATATGTATACTGGAGTGTATAGCCATTTAGTCATTTCAGAATATTTTATAATAGTCATTCTCTTATTCTAATGGACACATCTCATATACTTGTCTCTACAAGTAGTGAATATTGACCCTAAATTTAGTCATCTTGCATGGATGCTTGATTATTAAAAGCAGCCAAATATCAACTACAAGGGGTATGATTTTTCTGTCTACATTGACTATAGTTAATTGGTGCTAGGAGAGCATGCGATAATGACTCCCTTGTTAACTCTGAATGAGCAAGTCTCTTCTCATACGGATCTATCATGCAAGACACTATGATGGAAAGAGATTCATCTTGGTCCTTTCAATCCCTTTCTTTCAATTACTTCTATCCTCTCTATTGCACTGCATGTTTCTCCCAATCTTTTTGTCCCCTTATTTAGGTACCTGTACATGTCCCTATTTCCCTTGTTAATTTGTTGTATCCATGACGAGAACAAGCTTTGGTAATGCCTGATACATAATCTCCTATCATTCTTTTTAATCTCATTGTTGCCATGGTTGGGGTAATTAAACTTCTAATTGTATTCCATAAAAGAAGTGACGTGGCCTAGTATATTCATACTACGTGGATACTTGTTGGACTCTCTAAGATATTTTATGGAATGATGACCCCACCTAATAGCTTAAGCTATGAGAGAGGAGGAATTCTCCATATTGGTACCCCGTGAGTGTTGCATGCTCCAAGGATCTTTAAGTATGTGGGTTCTTCTTTCTTTTCTTGAAGACAGGACTTAAGTCCCTCTTCAATGCTTGTTTGTAATCTGATGTCTATAGAGTTGGATAGACATGGCATAATAACTAATTCAGGGAAAATGAAAATATTATTTCACATGAAAACTGAAAACTGAAAATACTAAAAGATGTTCACTTGCAAGCGCAACTCTTTTTTATTATAGCATTGATGGGTGTATCTGTGTGTGTCTCCTTATCATAATTGTATGCGGATTTTTATTTTTTGTCAATAAGACAGATTACTTATACAATTGTTGCTTATCCTGATGGGCGCTAACCAAATTGCAATGATTAATTTATGCAGTCTTTGGTTAAAATCTTTGGCAGTAATGTCGCCCTACTGCCTTGACTGGGATGACACGGGGCTTATGCCGTAGTTTGGCATCATTATCCTTTACTAATTTCCTCCAGTTAATTTTGCCTTTTATTTAGTTCATGTGTATGCATCAAATTTTGTTGGAATTTTAGCTAGGATGACATTATTTGTTGAAATCCCGAGATGATTGGAACCATGATTATTGGAAATTCCACTTTCCATATGAAGAATATATTAATTGATTTTAGAGATTATAGAAGACTTTGAAGATTTGTATTTTCCTTTTTTATTTCTTATTACTTGTACTATACATAGGAAGGGCAGTCAGCAACTTTATTTTTAGAAAAGTCACATTCTTTGCACAACTATTTTTCTATAACCTATCTTATGGCATGCAGTCAGTTGGCAATAGAGTTGGGGTGCAAGAACAATTTTTAATGCGCATGGCCCATGGAGCGCCAATTCGCACCTCACACAGATCAAGGGATAACGTGAAAGGGTTACAGGGAAAATATGATCATAGACTTGGGATACCATCCCATGGTATGCTCTCAGACGATCAAATGCTTCGGGTGTGCAGACGGTTCTATGTTGCTCTTATCTTGTTACAACTTGTTCAGGTAAATTTATTCAGTTTGCTTGGAGATCTTGGTCAACTTCTTCTCTCGCAACGCCCACCTGTGTTCATAATGTCTTAATAGATTGTTTCCTTTATCTTGTACTGGATATTAAATTTTCATATATTTTGGTTGTGTTTGCCTTTTCTCTTGTCTGCCAGCCCACATACTACGAAAGATATAGCTCCGTTTTTTGTAACTGTGTAACTACTTTTCTTTTCCTTAAAATGTAAACCAGAACAATTGACATTATCAAAATTGTTTCACCACTTGTAACTGGTCACCTTTTTGATGGATAGATCTCATGACTGAAGGGCTTTTGTTGAAGTGTTGTTACGTGTTTTCGTTTTTATGGCTTAATGAATTTATTTTGTAATGCTGAAATGCAGGAAGTCCCTGTTGCTGAAGTTTGTGAAGCTTTTAAAGTAGCAAGAGGCATGGTTCAAGCCTTACAAGAAAATGCTGGAAGGTTTGCGTCTATGGTTAGTGTATTCTGTGAGAGGCTTTCTTGGCATGACCTTGAGGGCTTAGTTGCCAAATTCCAGAATCGCGTTTCATTTGGAGTTCGAGCAGAGATTGTAGAGCTCACTACCATTCCTTACATTAAGGTTGGCGAGTTGCTTTCATTTTTCTTTAATTTTAAATCAAGATCTAATTGTTATTGGAACTTTTAGGGTTCACGAGCTAGAGCACTTTATAAGGCTGGTTTACGAACACCTCAAGCAATTGCTGAAGCATCAGTTCCTGAAATTGTCAAAGTGCTTTTCGAGACTTCATCTTGGGCTGCACAAAGTGAGGTTCTTTATACTGGTCAATGCATTCAATATTTTATTTTATGATTCTAATGAAGATTTTGAATTATAACTCCGCATCTTATTAATTATCATTTTCACTCATGAGCCCCCATTTGATACACATTCTTTCAAAATNAATAAACTCTTCATTTTCCTCTTAGAAGTGCCATTAAGCCATATTAAATTATTATTATTATTATTATTTTTTTTTTTATAATTGTCATTAAAGCTTTCATCAAAGAAATGAAGTTATGCCCCCTCTTTGGTACACATTTTTTCAAAATACATTCTTTCAAAACTCATTTTCAACCACACATTTTTCAATAAAATAATATTTTTCATCACATCAATAACTTTTCTTTATTTTTTAATCACATATTTCTCATCACATCACTATTTAAAATACATTCTTTCCTCATTAATATCTATCAAATTCACCCTGAAATTTGAAGAAATGCTTGGGAACAAGGCTTTTCTTTTCTTTTCTAATTTTTATTTGCGAAGCAATATATAGATAATGACTCGAGTGGTCCTAATTCTTATCGTACTCGAGCGAGTTTAATTGTATGAGCAAATATTTATGAGAATGGAAATATTTTTAAGGTAATTAAGATTTAAATGGATTTGAGAAAGGAAGGACAGTTAATTATTTTCTCTGGCATGGTGAATTCTCTTTGATTTTTGTGTGTCGTGCTTGATGTTTATATATCTATTGATTTTCATGAATTATGGTGATGCAAACTGTGATACATTAACTGAAGTGCTTCTCATATAAAGTCAATGGTTCTTTTAACATAAATGGGTTCCCATTTTCTTCTTTGTAGCATTGATAGGGGTGCAAATAACTATATGTTCTTATTTCCCCGTCCAATGTATAAGTTTGTAGACGTGGAAATGAAAGTATTCTTTGTTTGTTGGCAAAAGGACTAAGGCCCAAAGTTGATTAGTTCTAGTTTCACTTATTTTTTTTTCTCATCTTGATCTAAAAGTTTAGGGTACATTTGGTTTGCTGTTTTTAGTTTTGCAAAACACTGAAAATGTGTGTTATATTTTTGAAAATGCATTTTAAAAAACAATGTGATATATATAGCCCTTATTTAGTGGGATTAAAATCAGATTTTTAGGGGGGTGTATTCAATTGAGACTTTTAATGACTTATTGAGATTTTAAAAGTTTAGGGGTATTCAATGTAGACTTTGGAGACTCTCTAAAAACATTAGTGTATTCAATTGAAATTTTTATAAACTTTAAAAAAATTCCTAAAAGTCATGGTATATTCAATTAAAACTTTTTAGAAGTCTCTATAAGTTTTGAGGTACTAATTTTTAAGTAGAGAGTACTAAAAGAAAATTTCAAAATTTGTCTATCATTAATCACAAGATTTGGGAGACTTTCACAAAAAAAAAGAAGAAAATTATATGTATTTTTTTTTTCAATATTTCTCTTTTCTTTTTCCCTTAAACGAACATTAGAGTTATAATTACAATTATTTTTTCTATTGATTGTATTGGTTTCTACGTTTCTTTTTCTCTCTCTTATTGTTTATTTCTATTTTCTATGAAAAAAAATTGTATTAACATTTTTTTTCTTTTTTCATTCATTTTTTCTAGAAAAATACCTATTTT
>CAIGRP010118793.1:0-10288 GCA_903798385.1 Fraxinus cuspidata
GAACCTTCTTCTAATTATTAGCGATACCCGATTTCCATGCGAAACAATTTCAAAACAAGGGAAATTTATTGCACATTGTGGACATGAATAGAGTAATAAGTAGCGGTCTCACCATACTCTCACTTGAGTGCTTATATTTTCCCTGAAGTTTCTTCTGGTGTACAAATTTTTTAATTGCATTAACCTTTTTGCCTTTACTTATTGTTGCACTTGTACATTTACTTTTTTTTTCGCATTCTTATTCTCAATCCTTTATTAGTTAATACATTTGGTCTCTGATTACGACTTATGTCTAAATATTCTCTCGACGTACTTTGAAATAAGAGCAAAAATTCATTCACACCTTGGTATATTTTGTTTTTTCACTTAAAAATATGGTGGGCAATTAATATAGTTACGCAGTACACTTGTTGAAAGGAAACCATCAGCGAAGATGAGATATGGTTAGTAATGAAAGAGTGCAATGCTATTTGTACAAAATAGGTTGACAAAATTGAATGACTGTCAACCTATTTTGTACAAATAGAATTATTGAATGAAAGATTGAGAATCTGAATGCTGTAAAACAGGTTAGCAACATAAGTACAATAATGATCAAAAGTTGAAAACCTTCAATGCAATTAAAAAGTAACGACACAAAATAAAATTGGGATGGTAATATAATCGCCCTTTTCAATTTTTGTGGATTTTGCGAAGAACAACGATAGGAAAACTTAACTGGACTAAAATCAAGGATTCCGACTTTCTTGATTTCCCAATTTGCCGATGACAATTTCATCAGAGTTTTATGAAATTAAAAGGTTTGACAGAGATTAACAAATTATAACAAAGTTTGAATTCTGTCTTGCTTGAAATAAAAAATGACGTCCCATAACCAACATAAAAATTTCATTAAAATTTAGCAGCTTTAGTTCCATAACCAATGTGAATTTAATCCAATGAGAATCATAATAGCAACACCACAAGCTTTTTAAGATTGTAAACAAGCACAAGATTCTACTTACAATACTCGTAATGTGAGTTGATAAAGAAAGCAAAGATGCAACAAGATCATCTCTTCACTCGACTCGATTAACTCGAGGCGAAGTGTCTGTGATATCTGATTGAAACTTATCAAATAAAGAACAATAAATATACCACTGGAACATTTTTAAACATAACGCATTTCTTAATACAGACCAGATGGCCATCGACGGGCCTTATATATTTGCTCATAGAAGGCTGCAAGAAGAGTCCCTACGTTCTGTGCAGAGTTCAAAGTTTGATTTCTCGACCAAAAATCCAGCTGAAGGGGGCGGAAGATGCCTGCTTGACCTTTGATTGTGCCCGCTCCTCCAACCTTCGAATTCTAGGAGGCAAACTGCATATGTAATCTTGTGCCTTACGCCCCTCTCCGGAAAGACCTGTCAACTTCTCAACATCCCACCTTCCGACCAAAAATTCCAAAATATCAGCGTAGTCCTTGGCAGTGTAGACTCCTAGCCGCTGTGCTACAGAAGAGAAGTTCTCGAAGAGATTATCATCGTGGCCGTCGTACATCAGATGCGCCGGCATAGAGACTTTCTTCCTCATCATGTCAGCAAGTGCCAATACAGTGCCATCCGGATCGATCTCGAAGAGCTTTTCGACAATTTTGGTATAGGCAGTTTCATGGCGCTTCTCATCTGCAGCAATGATACCACATATCTGAGCCAATTTCAGGTCCCCATGTTCCTTGGCAAGCCTAGCTGTGTTTCCATGAGAAATGAAGGTAGCCCTCTCCTGGAAAGAAGTGTAGATAAATCCCAGGTAGGGATTGTTCTCCGTACGAGGATCCTATCAGTTAACACACGTATGTTAAATTATATCGCAGAATGGAATCGTGGGCATTGGGGAAGTAAGATGAGTAGGCAGACAAAGGAAAATGAAAAGGTGAAAAGAAAGAAAAATAAAGTGAATATTGTACATACCAAGATAAGTTATATTCGCCATACAAACAAAATGGCAAATACATGTGTATATATTAGAACGTGAAATTGTAATACTTCTAACCAAACATGCACTAGATGGACAAGTATGCACGCCCAGGCATGCACACACATAATCAAGACGAAAAGAGACGAATAGTTTCAGGAATTGCTAATGTCACCGTTACTAAAAGTGATCCTTTATGTGCCCTTATTTGATACCCATTATTTTTAAAATACATTTCTCTCTCTCTTACGCATTCTTCAAAAAAATAATATTATGTCCAAACCGAAAAGTTTTCCTTATTTTTTAACTACACATCCTCCATCATATCACTATTCCAAAATGCATTTTTGTCAACAAAAAATGAGGTTCAAACAGACTCATAATAAGCTTTAATTTTTCAGATTTATATAGTATGAAATATGATAAGTCACCAAGAAATTCAAGCAACAAGAAAAAGAGTTCGTATGGCATCCAGGCACTCACGGGTTTAATAAAATATTTCGAAACCAATTAACTATATCTGAGATGATAGTAAACTTACCATCCCCGAACCGATCAGGTATTGGATTGTCTTTTCAATTTGCTTCAGGTCAACCCGTCCAGAAAGATAAAGATATTTGTTGAGAAGGTCACCATGCCTATTCTCTTCAGCTGTCCATGCTCGAGTCCAAATAGCCCATGGAGTAAGGCTAGCACCCGTCTCGTCTCGGACTCCGTCTAGGGTGTTAAGCATCGTCTGGTAAGTTGGAAGTGCTTCCTCCGTAATCATATCTCCAACCAACACAACAAAATAATCATCAGGAATTTCCTTGCATCTTTTCCGAAGTTCCATGACCTGCTCATAAAAGCCTTCCGAAGCCGGTTCGGGTAGAAAGTCACTGGGTTGCCAGCTTTTCTCAACATCCTTTAGGAGCACCAAGATATTCTCTTCTGCCCAATTGTTCAGAGAATTAAATATCTCGCGCTTCTCTGGCTCTAAGGAATGGGTCACTTGAACATGTACCTCTCTTGGGGGTGTGAAAGGCTTTTTAACTTTTCCGACCTCCCTGTATTCAACAGAATGTAGGATATGAGACTGCATTCGACTAAAACGTGATGATAATATGACAGTCCAAAAACAAAGAATTAAACAGCTTCATAAACTAAGAGTGATCAATTTTTTGCAAGGCACGAAGCTATAAATTTGCAAACTAGAGATATAATTACCTCAATTCATGAACCTACAATACTTCTGTCCATTTAATCGTACAAGTTAAGGGAAGTTGTGTTCTCCACGATTTTGTCCCACACCGAGCACCATATAATTATGTGAATAGCAATAATTGAAGGACTTAATTTGCAAGCTCTTAAGTGCCCAAAGATTAAAACCAACTTGCACTCAGAATTATTTTGGAACATTATATCACTGATGTTGTAGATAAAACATTCGCCACGTATCTAGACTACATTATTACGAGTGAGTTCACAAAATTAATTCACAGGATTCAATTTAATAAAAGTTGAAAATGAACATGTTCCAAATTTCACGCACTTCAACTTGTGATGAGTCACTGTAATTTCTCTTTTTTCTTTCTTTTACTTTTTTCCTCTCCCTTCCTTTCCGAAGAGAGGGTGTCGATGTGATGTAGGGCAGGAGTGTAGAGAAGGAAAAACGAATATAGGTAGAAAATTAGAAGTGTGACAGAAAATAACAGAGTCCAATCAAGGAAGAAACAGTACAAACTAGACCAACAACCTCTTTAAATAGAGAAATAAAAAGTCAAAATATAGGTAGAAAATGTTGAAGCCAGCAAATCTTAGACATTTAAAGATTCCATGATTCTAACCAACCTTTCAATATTCATATTAAAGACCACCAAGAAGGGTTACAAGTGAGGGAAGTTTGATAATCATTCGAGCTATTCTTTTAATCAATTAAAATTGGCAGAAGAAATGCAACCATTTTCTTTAATCCGATACTATATAGCACGATCTAATATTGCATACAAATATGCAATTTAGAATGTTTAAGAAAGGAAAAAAGCTAAAATCTTGTTCTTATACTGTCCAATTCGGGCAATATTGTTTACAAAAGATGTACCATATGCTGTAAAAACTCCACATTGTAGCTGAAACCACCTCAAGCACACACAAAACTAAAAAATATAAGAGATTATAACAAAACAACAGTAAATCAAAAGCAGTCAAGCCTAATTGTTGAACAGTAAAACATATTCTTAAAGAAAGGGTCAGAATTATTTTTCAAATAAATCCAGGGGTATAATGAGATCATCTAGGACAAGTCCAATAAACAAACATAAAATGACATGCATGATACCAAACACCCCAGTGCCCCCACCCCACCCCCCAAATAAATTGATCAAATAACCAAAAAAACTACTCATCAATTAATCCCCATATCAGTTTAACCAGTAGAAGTGCCGAAAAAAAAAATTCATTTTTGTACATAATTTAATGAAAGGAAGAAGAAAAATAATCTCCAGCCCAGAAATTATTTAGAAGGTATACTTGAAATGCAGTTTATACATTGAATTTAGTCGAACACGAGGAATACCGAACTTGAATTCTTGAAATGCTAACATAAATAAGAATAACTTTAAACCCAGATCAAAATATTAGTAACAAGAGATAAAAATCCCATCTTGATTGAACCCACTTTATTTTTATGGAAGAAAAACACAAATACCGCCCCACCCCCCCACCCCAATAAAAAAAAAAAATCAGAATAAGGAAAATTACACTCAGTGGCACCAATCTATTTCATAAATGCCAATTTTTTTATCATTCAAATCCAAAATTAAAATTAAAAGCAAAACTTACATAGAAGGAGAATGAATAGTTGAAGCCATGAAAACCCTGTGAGATCTGATACGAGCATCAGGAAAGGAAGGCATCTTGTGAGGCGTGAAGCTAAGTTTCAGTGCCATTTTTTCCAAGTTATTGAGCAAAATTAGAATCAGAAAATCTGTTGCTAAAATCAATAGAAGCAAAAGGCCAGAAGGCAAAGGAAGGAAGGAAGAAACGGTGGGCACAAGTGAAGGGTGCAGAGATACAGACGCACTAAAATAAGGCAATGGGGTGTTGGAAACACGAAAGCGATTCAATAAATGCCCACAGTTTTCAGGTAAATTGAAATTTGATTGGCGTTTTACAATAGGGCGATGGTTCCTATGAAGAGAAGAAAAAAATGGGTCCTTCCACTGAGGTACAATAGAGCGAAGCACAACTATGTTGGGTCATGTTTGGGTCTAGAATTTGGATCATCCTTGGGGTACAGGCAGAACCCCCACCGATACCTCACAATAGGGGGGTGGGTGGGATTTTTTTGGCCATTTTTTATTATCATGGGTCCCGCATGGGTGAGGGTATGTAAAATTTCTGTAAAATTATTTTTTGTGCATTTGGCTTTATCCCTAGAATTTTAGTGGGTTGGTCGAATTTCATTCGAGTCATGATGGTTTATGATCGACACATTGACACTTGACTATCTACTTTCAATCAAGGTTATAAGAATCAAATTACTTTAGATAAAAAAAAAATGATATCAAATTTGAAATCCGATCAGATTAAAAGTAAGTAATAAAAAATGAAAACATAAGAGTTGACCGGTTCATCCAAAAAATAAATATTTTTATTTATGAATCTTACAACTGGTTTTATGGACGATTAACTATTAATTCATTTTCGAGTTAATAGGAGCAGATAAGAAAGAGAATAAGCTATTTGTTAAACACGGGGTAAGCGTAGATCTAGTATAGTTTAAATAAGTTGTTGTACAATTGACCTAGACATATTCCCAATTGGAGAAGCTAATTTGTACTACTTTGTTACTATGCCCTTCTAACGTGTTTAATTTACGTAGAACACGATGTCATCATACGAACGTGTCTAGATCAGTTTTAAATGCTAATTTTACTTTGAGAAAGGCAAATTTGCACGATTATAGCAAATTAGATTCCAATCAATGAACGAGTTGGTCAATAATAGTTTAAGTCGGTTGGTTGATTGATATTTCACAAGTTTTATACCTTCAATTTGAGAAATGTGATTCCACAATTTGACCTCAATATATTGTTCAAATGGTTTATTGATCTCTAAACTTTAAATTTAAGAAGTTGGTCGTTAACCTTGTATTATAGCCCATCTTTGGTGTCCACCGTTTTAAATTTTTTTTGCTACATGATCGTTTTTAACCACATTCACACGCTAAAATATTATGTACGTCAATCCAAAATTTTTTCCTACTTTTAACCACTGATTCTCCTAAAAATATTATTCAAAACTCTTTTTTTTTTTTAATAATGGGCACCAAATAGGGGCATAATTGTACAAATCATCATCGTTCTTTTATTATAGTTGCATAATATATTATTAGTGATAAAAAATGTTTAAAAAAAAACTCTAAAAACATCACGTCGTGTGTCCAACTTATAAATCAATATAAAGTTTTATATTTTCAATTTGAGAAATGTGATTCCACGGTTTGAACTCAATATATTGTTTAAATGGTTTGTTGATCTCTAAACTTTAAATTCAAGAAGTTGGTCGCTAATCTTATATTATAGTCCAAGTTTGGCGTCCTAGTTTAAAATTCTTTTTGCTACATAATCATTTTTAATCATATATTTAAACAATAGAATATTTTGCACGTAAACTCAATTATTTTTCGTACTTTTAACCACATATCCTCCTAAACATACTATTTAAAACTTTAAAAAAAAAAAACATAATGGGCACCAAACCGGGGGCATAATTGTAAAAATAATCATCGTTATATCATTAGCAATAAAAAAAAAAAAACTACAAAAACATTACGTGACACTCACATGTCCACGTGTCCAACTTTATAAATCAATTTAATGTTTTTTTACAATCGTGCTACATGTAGATCTTATTTTACGTCATTTTTTTCATTGTGTCACGTGTCGACCTATGATTGGACAATTTTAAAAAATAAAATACTTTTTTGTCCGACACCTTTTGAACTACCACACAATATCAACTAAGATGTAACTAATAAAATGTAACCTTAGCATAGGTTTTTTTTTTAATATATAACTTTGCTAGGTGCCTGAAATTTTGAAGTAAGGTGTTGTTTACACGAGCCACACGATGACTCGAAAGAAATTTGGACACCTTTTGCTATTGAGGACTGATTGTGTTATTATAAATATCAAGCTCGATCTTTTTAGGAAGTTCGAGTCCAAATTACTATCTGGATATTGAATTGAGGATTCTTTTAAAAAATAAAATTGACACAAATAGAGCTAAATGAGAGGTTACAAATAAAAAGAAAAATATATGTGCTCTAAATTTTATTATTTTTTATTCAAGTTTATCTTATCACCATTTCTACTGTAATTAACACCATTTTTTTCCATCGTCCTTGTCTAAATCACATTTTATGCAATAATTATCTACATATTTATTCAATTGACACGTGATAAACCAAACTTCGTTCTATACCTCACTTAAATAAGTCCAAGTTCGAAAAGCAAGACTTAGCTAGGTAGTACGCGGAGCGTCACGTGATAATTTAATGAAAATTTGGACGATCTTTATTGTTTAGGACCAGCTGTATTACTAATTATAAAAGATTAAATATTTATTTGGTCATTTCTTACTGTTAATGACTAACTTGCTATTCAAGTAATAGGTGAAGAACTAATAGTACAATTTTCGCTTTCTATGACCAGGTCAATACGTCATGTTGGGACATATACCAATAAACCTATACGTTACTCATACTAAGAATTTATGATAATTCAATGTGGAGGTGTGCATGATCCGAGTCGGTTCGGTTCTAAATTCGAAATTTTCGAGTATTTAATAAATGGAACTGTCGGGTTTAAATTTAATTATGGAACTGTTCGAGTTCAGTTCTGATATTCCGTACAATAATTAATTTTTTTTATATTACAACAACGCTACATTAATTCGATTGTGACATATTCAATCTTAACTCTTACAAAATAACGAAGTCCAATATCGTGATATTTTTTGCACCTCTCTTTGTTGAGTTCTTCATAGATTTAACTGTTAAAATCACAGGAAGTGGAATATGGCTAGTTCACAATAATAAAACGGTATAAATGACACTACGGTAAAATAAGATATTTGGGTAAAATTTAGGTCAATTTGATTAAATTGGAATTAGCTGAAAATTAGAGATAGTAAAATTATATTTTGGGTTTGGACTAAATTAATTAGTTAGCAATTTATTTAAAAAANGGTACAATAAGATATTTGGGTAAAACTTAAGTCAATTTGATTAAGTTGGGCTTGGCTGAAAATTAAAAATAGTAAAATCATATTTTGGTTTCGGACTAAATTAATTAGTTAGCAATTTATTTAAAAAAATAAAATAATTTGACTTATTTAAGATAAAAAATAAAAAAATTAGGGAGATTCGGTACTAAATCCGTCGGTTTTTTATTTAGATACTCATTGGGTATTTAATTTAAGAAAGACCACTCGATTCGGTTCAGTTCGATTTGGGTCCGGTTCGAGACTTTTGTCCAGCCCTAATTTAAAGAAGTGATGTAAATCGAAATAGTTTTTTCTTTTCTTTTTGAAATAATTATTTTGTTGGATAGGGATTATTTTGAGTGGAAAAAAATCATTCCTTCAAATTCATTTTTCTCAACTACAAATGAAGAAAGAAAAAGCAGNTTTTGAAATAATTATTTTGTTGGATAGGGATTATTTTGAGTGGAAAAAAATCATTCCTTCAAATTCATTTTTCTCAACTACAAATGAAGAAAGAAAAAGCAGAGAAACGAGGAATTGGGTCTTTTGATTTGCAAACCTAAATTAATTGTCAATGGACCTGGCCTAAGCGACTCGTTAAACTTGTTAATTTATGTCCATTGGAAAGATATGTGGATTTCTTGCAAAAAGTCCCTCGACAATTGCTCGAGACTTTAAGGACAAGATGAATAAAATTTGTCGTGTGCTCATAATGTAAAGTTGTCGGTCTATGATTAAATATTGCAGTAGACATCCTAATATTGTAAGAACAACGAATTCACCTATTTAACTTCATATTCGTCTGAGATTTCAAAGAAAAGAAAACACCGAAAAGACGGTGAACAATTTCAACTCATTACCAGACTAACCATATCTACTTTGATAAAGACACAACTTGTACAACTTTATATGCAAAGGAGTCCATTCGTGCACATATACAACTTGACAGGGGATTCCTTATTACTGTCTCCTAAATCAACATCTCACATTAACTAACATCAAATTGCTGTATATTTTGGTTTGAAGGGAATTAAGGATTAAATTCAGGACGAATCGTACTATATAAAAAAAAAAACAAAATTGTGTCTATCTCCCAAAGTTCTACTTAAATAGTAATTACTTTAAAAGTCGTCAAATAACTAATATTGTATATTCATATCGAGTTCTATTTTAGTTAACTTACGTTTAACGTTTCGGCTTGCATAATGTATAAAAGGGATTTATGGATCAGCACAACCTCTAAGTCTAACCCACGTTTGCTTGTAACGCGGGTAACAAAAATTTAATTTATTTTTTTTCTTAATCTTTTAAAAATTAATGCCAAAATTTCACTTTCTAATGCCCTAACTTGGAATAAGTTACTGGGGATTGCCCGTTGGACCATAGTCCTATACTGAAAAGAACTCATGGCCAGAGTAAGTTGATTTTTGAAAGAAACAGCCAAACCGACTTTAACATCTATATCCAATTTAGGGGGGAATATCATATATTTCCAAGTAAATAATAATAATTCAGTAAAGGTGGTTACACAACCTTGCTGCAATTGAATGTATTAGAGAACAGAATATATTCCGGAATAAAGGTGTATTAATAAGTTCTAATTAATACCAACGGGATCAATATAGAATAATATGCAACTGCGATTAGCATGCCAAATACAATTTTCTACGATTCCTTTTCCCTTCTTATTTTCTAAATAGAGCTCTTACAAAAATTAACAAAATAATGACAACTAAACTACTCACGATTCATGACAATCTCCAACTTCAATGAATTGATGCCATGAAAAAACAATAAAAATGTGTCATCCCTCTCTATCCATTCAAGGGTCATGGACACAAGGACACGGGTCATTCGTGTCCTCTCTAGTCAAGAACCGTACTTTCTATGTTTACATATAAAAAAAATTATATGTTCCAAATTTTTTTAAGTAACAACTGTTATGAACTAACTCAAATACTAGAATCGTTCTGATACCACTTATTGAGAACTTGACCAAATAATTAAAGACGAGAATAACATGGGTAATATGAAAATAATAGATCACACAACAACCAATATTTCTCTCAAATTTCTAATGTATACA
>CAIGRP010118808.1:0-10463 GCA_903798385.1 Fraxinus cuspidata
CTTCTTCCATAATGGATGATTTGCCAAAAATCGTCCTTAACAGTTGCTATTATTCCTGACATTTAACCGTTCTTGATTGAGGTCATTTGATTATGGAATGAACTGTTTCAATAACCGTCGCTTTAAATAATAATAATAAAGGCGCTATGCTCTCTTGGATCTTGAGCGTCTTGCATTCCTGGGCGATGACGCTCACTCAGACCTTGGGCGTCTTACCGGCTTGGGCGATGATGGGCCCCCGCTATATGACTCCGTCTTGGGTACTGTCTTGAGACTTTACATGGTCTCGTTTGGGCCCATCATTCAAATTTCTCAACTGGGCTTCAAAACTTTTATGAGTTTTGAAATACCGGCTTGGGCGATGATGGGCCTCCGCTATATGACTCCGTCTTGGGTACTGTCTTGTGACTTTACATGGCCTCGTTTTGGCTCATTCTTCGAAATTCTTAACTGAACTTTCATCTTTGGGCTATTTAATTGGACCTCATTTTTATGCGTCAACAATTATAAAAACGTCTATTTTTGTTTGAACATATTTCATAGATATTATATTTTTTTCCCTTTTAAACCATCTTCATTGAAAATTCGATTTATAAAATATTTAACCCGCCATATCATCTTCATGCAATTAATATACACTTCAATGTTGTAGATGTCTTAACCTATCGGCTGACATTTCGTGTGCTTTTACTTCAATAACCTGGACCACAATGTGGTACCTAAACTAAAAATATTTGACTATCAAGCGATGATCTGTGACCTTTAGTGGATTCTCCGATTAAAAAGTGTACTTTATTGGTGTTGAAAAATTACGAATCATGGATCATCCATATAAGCTGAATGGACCGTTAGACATTAAAATGAAAAGGAAAGAGTGGTTTGAACTTAATATTCAAATTTACAACTCTCTGCAACCTTCCTTAATTTTCAGTAACTTTCATAGCTTGTTTTGAAAATTGGGAGAGAGAAAAAAAATGGTAAAAAAGGTAGAAAATTTGTATAGAAAATTATATCAAAGTTGAAGTGTCAGAACCGTATTTTTTTACATGAAAACTCACAAATCATAGCACAGAGAGTGTGGGTAATAATCTTATGTGATTTTCAACAGCATCTTTTTATATACATATCTAAAATTAATGAAACTTTTGAATTACATAGCTCATATGAGTAGACTTCATCAGCAAAATTTCATCAATTTTCGTTTTACATTTAAGAGAAAAATGAAACCCTAGTTGATTTTACATAAACTTTTAAAAAGTAAGAATCGAATGGTTTGAACGGTCTTTCTATGAGCTGTCCAACTATATATAGAACTCTAAATTCGAACTCAAAAAGAAAAAGTTAAAAGATTTTGAATTTTAAGTCTAATTTGGTGAATTCTGAAAACAGAAATTGAAGATGATGATGAACAATGATTTTTTTCCCACCGTTTGTCCTTTTTCAATTTGTCAAATTATGGTGAGGTTGAGAACATGTATAATAAAACTCAATTGATGCGAGTTTTATTCATTGATTTTGTTTGGAATTATTTTGAGAGAAAAATATTTGTGAGATCATGTTACATATCGTATTTGAATAAAATGTACATGTTTATTCTCCGATTGCTTGTTATCATATTGTCTCATTGAATTAAATGATATATGTTAATTCGTGGATTATTATAAACTCTAAGGTCAATAAAATTATTTAGATTCCTACTTAGTCATATTGATCATTAATTGAGGTAGTTTGATAAGAAGATTTAATGAAAATCTCACCTACATCTATTTAATCACCAATTGAGTGAGAGTTATAAAGTTGGTAGAATTAATGTAATTCTCGCCTAAAACTTGTGGAATTTTGCGTTATTGAATTGTTAGGATTGCGAATGATGATTGAGAACTTAGTGAGCTTTCGACTCTATGCCTAGTATTAAACTATCATACTTATTAATTTTCTTAAATGCAAAATAGTGTGTGCATAATAAGCATTGTTGAAGAATATTGTCATATCTAAAATTTGATAGATAATGACATCAAATTGTTTGACCTTAATAAAAGTGATAAACTAAATGCGACAACATTTGGCACGATAAGATTTCGGATGTAATAGAAGAACATGATACTTTAGAGAACATCGACCATATAATGAAAGAACTGGTATTGGACATACTATTCCAGAGAATAGATATCAAGAATTTTATCAAGTACAAAAAATAAAAGATTCTTGTGCTTTTGCATTTGTTTTGACTAGTTATATGTTAGATGATCTTATTTTTAAACGTGACTAAGTTGAAGTGGTTAAGTTAGTGTTTAACATTTTTTGTTGTTCGCATTTTCCATGATGAATAGTAAGTTCAAGCTAGTCCTCTTCCCAAAAATTGGGAATTTTGAAGTTCAACGTGACTTTGAACATTGAGCTAGAGGACATGCAACATGGTGTTGCTATGTCTTGGGGACATACTTATGTAGCAATGCTCTAATTTTCATAAGATTTTAGGTCTTAAGTATTAAATGAGTTATAACAAATGCAGAAAATGTTAGAAGTCTGAAAAAGGGACCAAGAGAAACATATTTAGTATAGACATCAAAGTGGGGTGATAAATGATTAATATTACAAATATTTCAAGTGCTTCAACTATAAGGTTTTAAATTGCTTAACTCGGAAGTACTCTTGTTAAAGGATATTACAATTGAAAACATTTCTCTCAATGTTGTCTACGTGCCAAACACTACTTCTCAATGAGTTAAAATTGCATACTAAGAGAAACATCTCTTTGATACCAAGATTAACATCATTTACAAAGAGTTAAAATTGCAGACTAAGAGAAACTTCTCTTTTGATAAAGTGTGTTCTCATTTGGGGCGGTGACACATCATTATAGTTATCGATGTTTTAGATCTCGATATCAAGTTTTCAATATCTTAAAGAGCTTGTTGAGCATGTTAATTTGATTAAAGAAATTTCTGAACATCTAGCCTGGACGCCCCAACAAACTGTTACTCTACCATTATAGTTCACTCGATACTCGTTAAGCAGGGTCCCTTCAATCATCTACGTAGTGTGGGTTGTTTCCTTTAGTCTTCATGTCATGGTACGTTGAACTTGTTGCATAATTGATTATATCGAGGTTGACCTGGTGATTGGACTAGCATACCTTGGACTAGGCCGTTTATTCGCCTTACATTGACATGAATATCCACATAAATAGCTTATTTTTTAATGGCAAGTGTCGCAAAAAACCTATACAAATACAAATACATATGCGGTACTTTATATTGTCCTTGTTTGGTAGATATTTAAATTTAGATTTTAATTTAAATCAAAGTCAACGGTTAATTTTAATCATGTCACACACATTTCATCAACTTTTTATCACAATCTACTAAAAAATCGATTTCATTTCTCACCAAATAGAGGCATTATTTTATGTTATAATTAGATTTATGGAGGGATAGTGGAGTGATAAATATATATTGGTGCATTAAATGATAAAAAAAATGGGAATTATACGTATGATCTAAACATAGTGAGGAGAGGTCGAAAAGGCCCAAGAGGCCGCCTCCAAGCCCAGCTCTTTAGGGGCCCAAAAATATTTTTTTTTTCCATTTTTTTTTTCCAAATATCCACTTCAAAACCTCCAATAATTGTCATGCTAAATCAAAACCGAGAAGTCCTATCAAGTTCACAACTTCTCCAAAATCCAACCATTTTATACTTGACATTCTCTCTTACTCCAAATAATTAGGTTTTTTCAACAATGATATCGTGAATCAGGTCAACAATATTGTATAAATTTAAAGTTAAATTGCTTGATTTTTTTAGTTTTGCTTATTTGCCCATTCTATTTTATTATTATTCATTTTATGTATATGATTACAGTGAAAATTAATTGATAGTTAGTATATCTGCATTTTTTTTAGTTTTTGATGACTTTTACAGATGTGAAAGATTTTAGATTAATCGATTTTTATGAAATAAAGCATTTTCATGGACTTCTATTAGTTTCTGAATTGCGTGTGTGCTTTTTTTTTTTTTTCTCATTTGAAAAACTCTATTTTTTTTGGTCATGTAAAAATAGAGAGTCATTAAGGGTTGAGAGTTTGGGAAATTATGTAAATCAATTGTTTTGTAGTTCATACAAATATTTTCAATAATGAGTATGTACGTGGGATTATTTGCTTTGCTTCGTTGAATAAGAATACTTACTCCGTAGTGTAATAAAAGTGAGAATGTGCATCAATATTGTTGCCAATTTGAGTGCATTCTACACCATTTTTTTGTGTAAAAATTTCCACCTGCTTTCTAAACATGTTGCATACATTTTGGTCGCTCTTTTCTTTGATATTATTGGCATATTAGATCAATTTGTCAATGTAAGATCTATTAACATCTCCACGAAACTTGTATAGTTTCAGCCCAATCACGTAAAATAAGAGGTGTGAGTTCCAAAAAATTTTATTGTGGCTTTCTTTGAGTGATTTTCTTTAAAGCTTAATGATGGTATACTTGGATTCAACCGCCTTTAGTTTATGAATTATGACTGATGAGGGATTCATGAATATAGTACTACCCATTGGTTAATTAATTATTATGTATTTATGTATTTTTGTTATCCTTATGAATTTGACTTTATTCTTTAGTTCACTCGCTATTTCTAATTGTTGCCATTGTTATTTTTTTCCTTAAATGGTCTATGACTCTATCTCATGTGTTATATGTAATTATAGTCTATACTACGTGTTGGTACAATACTTTGACAAAACAATCATATCTTTTAATCTTTCTTTGTTAAACTAATTTGAATGCCTTTATACACTCAAAAATTTAGTTAGTGTTAGCTGTTAAATGACTTGAGTAACTTCAGTTAGTGTATTTAGACGATCGTTTAGAACATTTTTGCATTACTAGTTGTTTGTAATGTAAATATTTTGAATATTTCATTTTATTTGTTGTTTATTGTTAATTTTAAGTTAACAAATTTAGGGGCGTAAAATTCTTATAAATAAGAAAATTGCTTGCTTGCTCTGATTTAGAAGTCCAAATTCTAAAGTTCGCCATAGGTCATGTAAAACACAGGTATGGCCATGGATCTAAATAAATAAAAATTAAACAATTTGACATATTACTAAAATAATTGGGCAGTGATAATTCAACTAAAACATTAAAATTATTGCAAAAGATTTTATAGTATATTAGAATTATTGTAATAGATTTTATAGTATGTGAAATAAATATAATTATGAAGATGGAATATATAGAAAAAGAATAATGTTTTCTCAAATGAATATAATGAAGTTCAATCTTTAAACAATAGCACTTGTATGGTCATGTTGTTATCAGTTTTATACTTGTTGAACCTTTTGAATTCAAGCCACTTAACAACTTTTTAATAAGGTTAATTAGCACATAACGTTCCTACCTTTCATTATTATTGTGGAAGTCTCTATCTTTCATTTTTTGACATTTTCATCATTATTTTCACATTTCATTGCGCAAAATGTCATTTTCACCTATTTTCTCAATTAAAAATTATGAATGACCAATATACCATTCTCTTTAAATAAAAAAAAAGAAAAAAATTAATTGCAATCACAGTCCCAATTGTTTTTAAAAAATCCAAATAAGTTACAGATAAATTATTAAATGGTTAATTAACACATAAAGTCCCTACCTACAAATAAGTTACAGATAAATTATTAAAAGGGTAATTAGCACATGATGTCCATACCTTCCCTATTATTGCAAAAAATGTCCCTAACTTTTATTTTTTTGACATTTCACCATTAATTATGTATTTAATTGCACAAACCATTTTTTCTATCCATTTTCTCAATAAAAACTGTGAAATGACGAATACACTATCATATATATATATATATTATTTCTAATTATTTAATAATTTATTTGGGACTCGTTTGCACTTTTTAATTTTTTTTAAATTTTTAAATTTTAAATAAATTTAATAGGAACTCGTCTACTTTTTTTAAAAAAAAATTATTTTTTAAATAATTTATTGTGGACTTGTTTGCACTTTTTTAAAAAATTGGGACTATGATTCTAATTAATTCTTTAAATGTTTATTTAAATAGAACGGTATATTCATCATTTCACAGCTTTTATTGAGAAATTTGATGAAAATGGTTTGTGCAATTAAATATGTAATTAATGGTGAACTAACAAAAAAATAAAAATAAAGGTAGGAACTTTTTTGCAATAATAGGGAAATGTAGGGATATTATGTGCTAATTATCCTTTTAATAATTTATTTGTGACTTATTTAGACTTTTTAAAAACAATTAAGACTGTGATTGCAATTAGTTTTTTTCTTTTTCTTTTTGTTTTATTTAAAGAGAATGGTATATTGATCATTTCATAATTTTTAATTGAGAAAATAGGTGAAAATGACATTTTGCGCAATGAAAGGTGAAAATAAGGGTGAAAATGCCAAAAAATTAAAGGTAGAGACACTTTTTAAAAAAATTGGGGACTGTGATTGCAATTAGTTTTCTTCTTTTTCTTTTTGTTTTATTTAAAGAGAATGGTATATTGGTCATTTCATAATTTTTAATTGAGAAAATAGGTGAAAATGACATTTTGCACAATGAAAGGTGGAAATAAGGGTGAAAATGCCAAACAATTAAAGGTAGAGACGATTTCCACAATAACAATGAAAGGTGATGACGTTATGTGCTAATTACCCTATTAATAATATATTCTTTTAAAAAGGCTCTACTATTGAAAGTTCTAATTACAACTTTGTGTTATCGACTCGGATTTCAAGTTTGTGACATGGCTGTCAAAATCTTTTAATACAACATAAACTTCTATCTTCAATAAAATTATTGTGAATTTTCGATAAGTTCCTTGAAAGAAGAGAGATTTTGTTGGAGAATAATTTAGTGCATGTTTGAAAAAATTGGAAATAAACTTTTTACCAAAATAAATATAAGAAGCTTATTAGTTTAGAAGTCTACTAATTACGTCGTTGTCTGTTGCAAATCCATTGAAGTCTTTTTTCTGGAAAAGGAGTGTAAAAACATCCAATCTATGCCGTAGACAAATTCTGATGAGTATGTCTTCTTCATCCCAAGAAAGACCCAAGTTTAGGGCTTTGTACCACATTATAACTCCATATACTTAGTTATTCTAATACGCTCCCAACATCGAAGTCATGAATTTGTACATTTTATTTGATATTTTGCCCTTGTTTGGTTTGAATTAAAATTCAATTAAAATTTGAAATCAAAGTCAACAATTTTTTTAACCGCATATTTTATGGGATTTATAACTTTTCAACTATACATTTCATTGAAAAAAATGGGAAAAAGGCGTAGAAGTATTGAAGGTCTTAGACGTTGTACTTTAATTAAAATGAGTTTTGTAAGGAAATCAATCCGCATCCAGATAAGGATATAGATATATTAGTTTATGACAGATTCTTAACCAAACAAAATTTCAGTAACTTCGCACATTTAAAAAATGGAAATTTCTGGTCGAAAAAAGAAAAGTATGGACTCTCGTACAGTCTCCTCGTGTATTAAAAAAAGTAGAGCAATAAAGTTATTTGCCCCTTTTTAATTGAATTGGGTGTTGAATTTTCTTATTAAAGTTTAAATAACTATAAAGCCCATGTTTGGTGTTGAAATTAAAACAATTTTTTAGTATATTTTGATACAACTTAAATTAAAAAAAGGCTTTTTTGTGAAATAAATAAAATGAGTTTTGTAAGGAAATCAATCCGCATCCAGATAAGGATATAGATATATTAGTTTATGACAGATTCTTAACCAAACAAAATTTCAGTAACTTCGCACATTTAAAAAATGGAAATTTCTGGTTGAAAAAAGAAAAGTATGGACTCTCGTACAGTCTCCTCGTGTATTAAAAAAAGTAGAGCAATAAAGTTATTTGCCCCTTTTTAATTGAATTGGGTGTTGAATTTTCTGATTAAAGTTTAAATAACTATAAAGCCCCTGTTTGGTGTTGAAATTAAAACAAATTTTTAGTATATTTTGATAAAAGTTAAATTAAAAAAAAGGCTTTTTTGTGAAATAAAATATATATTGTATATTTGAACATATATATAATTTGTAAATAACCTATATCTATAAGACTAACTTTTTCAAATGCTTAACACACCTTATAGTTTTATGCTATTTCTAATTTTATTCCTTGTTATCTGTGTCAATTGATATAGATCTATTTGAGTCGAATTGTATTGTTTGTTAAGGTATTTGTTATTATGTCAACTTAAAAAACTTAATTTGATTGAATTATTTAAAACCTAATTTGATTGAACTATAAATAAATAAGTCAATAGAATATTCCTTCAATTAACTAAAATTAATTAAAATAAATTTTCAATTTTACATAAAAATACAAATTTAGAGAACATAATATTTTTTCCTTAAAAACCCAAAAATTATGTGCAAAAAGGAAGAGTAGAACTCTATCGGTTTGAATATTGTTGTGCACGTAACTATCTGAAAAAGAAGATTAGGTAATATAGTTTAAACAGGATATTTCTTGATAAAATTGAATCACTTAAGAAGAATTCAAATTAACTTCAACTAAATATCTTATCTTGACAAGTATAAATAGATAGCAGGAGCCGTGTATACTCATCCTATACTTTTTCTACTTTCTATTCTATTTAGCAATGAGTTTTTCAAAAAATCATTTGGTTTTTGTGGGTTCACTATTGATTTTATTATGTAGTGCTTTTGCTGCTCAAGTTTCTCACGATGGACGAGCCATTACAATTGACGGCCAACGTAAACTTATTATTTCTGGCTCGATTCATTATCCACGAAGCACTGTCGAGGTAAAAAAAAATAAAAATGATAATTCTTAATAGTAGCTATTTTGTTTGTAATCTTTTTTTTTTTTTCTGTAAAATTTAGATGTGGCCGGATTTGATCAAGAAAGCGAAGGAGGGAGGACTAAATGCGATTGAAACCTATGTGTTCTGGAATGCACATGAGCCCCTTCGTCGTCAGTACGATTTTAGTGGCAATCATGATCTCATAAGGTTTCTCAAGACGATCGAGGACCAAGGACTTTACGCTATTCTTCGCATTGGACCTTATGTTTGTGCCGAGTGGAACTATGGGTAACTACGTACATACAATTCATTTGTTTCCTTATTAATTAAATTTTTCTAACGAAAGATTATGTTCCAGTGGATTTCCTGTGTGGTTACATAATATGCCTAATATTGAGATGCGCACGACCAGTTCTGTTTTTATGGTAATTTACTCGACTTACATATATATATTGTTTGATGTTTTTATTATGTATGATTGTAATGAGCGGTTATATAATTTTCAGAATGAAATGCAAAATTTCACTTCATTGATAGTCGATATGGTTAAAAAAGAGAGTCTATTTGCCTCACAAGGAGGTCCTATTATTCTCGCACAAATCGAGAATGAATATGGTAATGTTATTTCGTCGTATGGAGATGCTGGAAAAGCATACCTTAATTGGTGTGCAAGCATGGCCGAGTCGCTCGATAGCGGAGTTCCATGGATTATGTGCCAAGAGAGTGACGCTCCCGAACCAATGGTATTAATTTATGTACTTCAATTTTTCAATCTTTTTCTATATCATCAATAAATTTCTTTAATTAAACTAATAATATAATTTGTTGCAGTTGAGCACATGCAATGGATATTACTGTGATCAATTCACTCCAAACAATCCAAACACCCCAAAAATTTGGACTGAAAATTGGACTGGATGGTAAGGCTTAATCTTTTTCTGATTATATTAATAAACTTGAGTAAATTAATAATATATTTAGAATTTAGGTTTAAGAATTGGGGAGGTTTAGATCCTCATAGAACAGCTGAAGATGTTGCCTTCGCTGTTGCTCGGTTTTATCAGAATGGTGGCGCGGTACAGAATTATTACATGGTCAGTATTAAGATCAAAATTTACACTAAATACTGCTGCTGCTTCTTCTTCTTCTTCTTCTTCTTCTTCTTCTTTATTTCGAGCTAATTAGATATTTTTAATTATAATTGAAATTCAGTACCACGGTGGAACAAACTTTGGAAGAACAGCTGGTGGCCCTTACATTACCACGACCTACGATTACGATGCACCCCTCAATGAATACGGTAGTCTGAATCAACCAAAATACGGGCATTTGACTCAGCTTCATAATATTTTGATGTCAATGGAAAAGACTCTCACTTATGGAAATATAACTAATACTGACTATGGAAATTCTTTATATGTAAGTATTGAATCATCTTTCCTTTTTTTTTTTGCTTAATAAGGTATATATTTTACTTGAATATATATATTGACAGGGAACTGTTTATACACTCGATAACGCATCGAGCTGTTTCTTTGGCAATGCAAATGAGACAAGTGATGCTACTGTAAATTATCAAGGAGTCGAGTACAATGTACCTGCATGGTCCGTCAGTATCCTTCCCGACTGTAAGACAGAAGTTTACAACACGGCTAGG
>CAIGRP010118813.1:0-11633 GCA_903798385.1 Fraxinus cuspidata
ATAAACATAACCATCATGTAGACTCTTATGGTATAAAATACATAAGTGATTGGATCTAGTGCAAGTGGGAGTTTGTAAGTGTTATGCCCTAGGTCCAATCAACTTTGGATATAAACACTTTTAATATATATATATAATCGATACATATTTATGGCAATATCTATTATTTAATTGATTTAATATTCTAATAAATTAAATAATAGAATTCTTAGATTCAAGTCTTGGTGATTTGTTAATCACAAGAAGTTGTGATTGTGAGATACAAACTATATATGACTGAATCTTAAATTGTCTGTATCTCGTATTGTAATAACGAGATACGAATATCGTTATTACAGATAGACCATCATGTGTGGTATTTGTTACTTATGAAGTAAGTAGCTGATCTCACAAGTTAAAGTGTTGTGACACTTGAATGAGCACGTTGATGTTTTGTTATAGAACAAAATATTGGAGACCCGCTAGGAGATTTCACATGGATAACTATCTGAGTGTTAGTGGTTAATCTCTAAAGTTTGGTAGTGGAATTGATCATTTGACTTGAGATCATCATAATGCCTTATATGAGGATGGTCATACTTTGGTGGTGTTGGATGTTGCTCTGCAAATGGTCGCTAATACAGCATCGTTCGGGTATGTCAAGAGTCATATGAAGGTTGTGAATGATCGATAGAGGATTTGTCACTCTTAGATAGTAAGAGATTATGATCTACATTTTATCCAGTTAAGTTGATAATGAAATCATTGGCCAAGGTGAACTCATAAGTCAAAAAGGAGTTTTCGACTTACATTGACTTAATAATTTGTCACTCTTAGATAGTAAGAGAATATGATCTACATTTTATCCAGTTAAGTTGTTTATGAAATCATTGGCCAAGGTGAACTCATAAGTCGAAAACTCATTTTCGACTTACATTGATTTAACAGTAGGATAAAAGAAATGATCGATAAACGAGTTTGATATATATTCATATCTAGTAATTGATCGGATCATATGACGAAAGGATTATAGTTTCACGCTAAATGAACAAGTTTGATTTTGTCACATCGCGTGATATTTTCCATCACATCTATTGACCTGACACATTGCTAGATGTCAATCTGGGATGACGAATGTGAATTAGTGATAAATTGAAAATGAGTGTTTTAATTTATCAACTTTGATTAGATCAAAATAATTCACGTCGTTAGGCATCGTGATTGGGAACCTAATGGGTCACACACACAAAAAAACTAGAAGAATGAGAATCACCAATTAATTAATTGACAAGTTTTGGATAATTATTTAATTGTGTTGCTTATTAATATACCCGAATTAATTAATTAGATTAATTAATTCATGGATCAGATTTAATTAATTTGATTAATTAAATAATGGATTGGGTTAAGTTTAAGAGACGTGCCAAATCCGCTTGAACTTATATTAATAGGCTGCTAGGGTTTGAAAACTGTAGAAAATTAATTAATTATTCTTTCTAGCACAAGAAAAGAAAATTTAACCGTAATTCTTGTTCTTTGTGTGGTTCACCATTGAAGGTTGGACAATTGAATATCTTGAATTGCAGATCGTGATTATTGGAGTTCAATAAAAAGCAAAGGAATTTATGAAATTCATCAAAGGTATAATTCTTATCATAATTTCTATCTAAATATAATGCAAATCCTTGGTGGGAATTGAATATTGTTTTACTTTTCGCTGCGCATGATTAATTCAGTTAGACGAATGTGAATTAATGATAAATTAAAAAGGGGTGTTTTAATTTATCGACTTTGATTAGATCATAATTAATGCATGTCGTTAAGCATCGTGATTGAGAACCTAATGGGTCACACACAAAAGAAAACTAGAAGAATGAGAATCACCAATTAATTAATTGACAAGTTTTGGATAATTATTTAATTGTGTTGCTTATTAATATACCCGAATTAATTAATTCATGGATCAGATTTAATTAATTTGATTAATTAAATAATGGATTGGGTTAAGTTTAAGAGACGTGTCAAATCCGCTTGAACTTATATTAATAGGCTGCTAGGTTTGAAAACTGTAGAAAATTAATTAATTATTCTTTCTAGTACAAGAAAAGAAAATTTAGCCGTAATTCTTGTTCTTTGTGTGGTTCACCATTGAAGGTTGGACAATTGAATATCTTGAATTGTAGATCGTGATTATTGGAGTTCAATAAAAAGCAAAGGAATTTATGAAATTCATCAAAGGTATAATTCTTATCATAATTTCTATCTAAATACAATGCAAATCCTTGGTGGAAATTGAATATTGTTTTACTTTTCGCTCCGCATGATTAATTCAGTTCCCAACAACTATTGCTTGAGGAGATAGTCTTATTACCTTTGTGATGAGTTTACCCGACCATATGTTCCTCAACGAGACATATATCCAATCTATCTTCCATTGAAGACCAAATGAGACACCCTTCATGTCTACATTCTAATCTCATCAATGGTTGAGTGCTCAATCACAAACAATCCATCTACATTTACTTCTGTTTAATCGTATTTTTATCCTAAGAGGTCTAGTCCTCCCACAATTAGGATTTTAGGAGTATACTACTAAATATTATGTGTAAGCACCATTACCTTATAATTCAAATAACGTTCTCTCTGACTTTACATTCAATTTCAAATTTTTCTTTACATAATTTTTCTCTATGTTTAATGAATTAAGCATCACAGGGATAAGAAGTCACATGTCATAGCCTTTGTTATATGAACTCAAGAGCCCAGTTCATGATTATCTTAATCCGAACGTCGGTTTGTAACCTTTCTTCATCCCTAGGACGAATTTTGGTAGAATCATGAGTAAATTTATTTAGTGATTAGCAAGGATAAGATATGAATTTAATTTTTTTATTGTGTCATTATATTTACACCATAATTTTTTATTGTTGTACCATATTCAAATTATAATGAAGGTCCCCCAACCTTCAAATAGTCTTTACTCTTATATCCCTAACTTTTTCGTCGCATTTTATTGGGTAATTATATTTGCAAATGTTTAGGATGGTGGTGTCAAAAATAAAATGTTTTAAGACTTCGGTGCACTTTTTGAAAATATTTAGGACCCTGACTTTAATTTTCTCAAATTTAAATTCCAACTAGTAGGAAACGAATATTAAGAGGTAATGTGTAAATAAATCTCTATCAATTTAAAATTTAACATTTTATCTCAATCAATTTAGACTCGGCTTTACATATCCATAGTCATAATGGCAGACTTTTGACCTTTATCAAACATGTGGTAGTCAACTAAGTCGGGCCCTTGATTGGCCAACTTAAATCTTTATATGGGCAGTCTAATTCCTAATTTTACTTTGGTAGGAATACATAACTCAGGACTTAATTATACCCCAATTTAATTTTAAGAAAAAATGTTTAAATTCAAAATTAAGTTGGTAATTAGTAAATATTCTGCTCCAATTCTCTCTACCTCTCATCTCTCTTCCACTATCCTTTTATCTCTTTAACAACGACGGTCTTTGTCGTCACTACACAGCGGAGAGCCTCGATGTGCCCGGCAAGCCTCGATGTCGTCAATTCTATTTGATTTAAGACATGTGGATATTTATGTATGATCTATGCATAATGACCTGTAACTTGGTACATGGACATGTGACCTATCACCACCATCGACAGCATTATCAGATATCAACACGACACAATACAACATAACACATGACATGCATTCTATGAACATGTCACCAGCCATCGCCGCTACCACCATCATAAAACAACCTCAAAAACCACCAAAAAAACCCAATTATTTATTATTTAAAGTCATATATTATTTATTGGTAAAAAAATATCTAGTTTATTAACCACATTCACAAATTAAACCAATTTATTGGTCACAATCATCTACATAATTGGTCACAAATCCTTTTTATACAACCACAATCCAACCTAACCTAACCAAAACACATTGCACCACCTCACCTAGATTTTCCAAGCAATCTACAATGATAAACACAAGTTACCACACTCCTGGCAGCTTTATTACTATTAGCACTTGAAGAAAAATCAGCAACTTGAGCTCCATTTTCCCCAACACGTGATGGAAAATCCTTCATATTCATAAAATGAAATTGATTTATCCCACTTTTGCAAACACAAACATGATCAGAAAATCAACACATAGTAAAAAGTACAAGAGAACAAGGGGAAGTGGCATACCTCGCTTAATCGGCTAGAAAATGCTTCAAAATCTGCTAGCAAAGGCTTACTTTATGTGTGGTAAATCTGAGATTGTGGCTTTGGACTTGGGCTTTGGTTCGAAGAAGGGTAGAAAAGTGGTGATGCCAATTGTGGCAAAATAAGCGGCGCCGCAAGAGAGATAAAGAAAAATAATGTGAATTTAGCAAAATGTATAGAGATATTTCTACAAAATATTAGCTAGGTTATGAGTTTTAGTGTTGCCAACGGGGCGGAGTACCCCCACCCCGAACCCCCCCCCCCCCGTCTTAGCCGGGGCGGGGCAGGGCGAGGCAGGGCAAGGCGGGTTCGGGGCGCGTTTCCCGATTGAAAAAAGTCTGCTCCTCCCACCCCCCACCCCCCCCCCCCCCCCCCCGCCTTAGTCGGGTCGGGGCAGGGCGAGGCAGGGCAAGGCGGGTTCGGGACGCGTTTCCCGCCCCGTTTATTTTTTTTATTTTTTTTTCAGTTAATTTTTTTTATGTAGTTTATTAATTTCTTTTTTTTTTAATTCTTGGTGGGACGGGGTAAATTGTCATCTCTAATGAGTTTATTCATGTTATGACTTGTTACAAGGTACTGGCACGTGGCAGGGCTGCTCTTTACGAAGAACAAGGCTCATGTTAATCCAAGGCCCATGTTAATCTAATCTGAGGACCATGTTAATCTGAGGCCTCTCCCAAATCCAAGCCCCCCAGCTAGTAACGGTCTACGTGCAAAGATTGAACTCATGATGAAGATCTTTTTCAAATGATTGATGTGACCTTTGTAAAAAAGTGTATTTGTGCCATATCTTGTCAATGTAAGAATATTAAATGCTTTGAAAAGCTAGGAAAGTCAACTAGATTGTTAGGACTTGATACCTTGGCCGAGAAGATGAGGCCACGTATAATTTGATCCAAGAGTCACGATTCCATTTGTAATACTATAAATATCCCCAACATGTAACAATTGAAGATTAATGCAAGAACACTTAAAGTAATCTATTTTATTCTCTCATTAATTCATAACAATTTTAAATCTAGTTCTCAGCGATTGATCATTATTACACAATCGTGTCTCGAATATCTCGTCGGAACCCAAACAGAATATCTCGGGTCGTTAAACTTCTCCCACATCCAATCTTGGAGTGATCTCGATCATAGATCTACCTTTACGTGTTGGATTTAGCTTGCGCAGCATGTGTTGACAGCATTTTTTGAGGTCAACAGATTGGCGCCATCTGTGGGAATTCATACTATAACCACGAGCAACACCGAGGAAAAGGCCTTTTAAGAAATAGTTTGGGTCATCTCCCTTGAAAAATGAATTGTTCTTGAAAAGGAACAAGAGGAAGCCCACAGAGTTGGAAAATATCTTAATTTAGGATTGAAAAGATATGAGATCAAATGGAGACGCCCCTACCAGGCATGTGAGGGAAAACAATGATGAAGCCCTGCCATAGTTACCCCTGTAGATCGGCGTCGACCTCACTATCATCACAGATGAGGTGGTATGAAGATGGCAACTCAACTCCCCAGGGAAATGTCCACCATGGCAGCCAACATGAGGAGTGTTACCCACTAAAACATAGCGATGCAGGAGCTATTGAGGCAGATGCAAGGCCATAGAGGGCATCTGATTCCCCCCTTTACACCCCTGCAACGATATCAGCAAGGGGATGAGGTACAAAGTCATAGAGTACATCCTCCTAGGCACACTAGAGAAAACAGCCCCTTGGAAAGGGAAGTGGAAGTGGACATCTTCTCCAACTATGCATTTGGCCGACCCACCGAAATCCCTTTCAACACGGAAAACAACTTTCCCCGGAATATGAAGCTAAGACTAGGCCTCAGAGATCCGTCAGTGTATTTGACCGAATCGGCCCCGCTAATTTAGGGCACAAGGGTCAACAAAATAAAACTCTGGGGCCTAGGAATGGGCATCAGCCCCTACCTCTTGAGATATTGCGATGAGAGGAAATGTAAGAATATGCCCCCTGTGTTGCCCCACCCAGAGATAGGCGTCATAGAAGGGATGGAGAGGCTGAAAACCAAGCAGGCCCTTCCACCCCACCACCAAGGTATGAAGCGGTGAGAATTATGATTCGGATGGACCCCAACGATCTTGTGATTTGGATGACGATGATGAGAACTTACCATTCTCATGGGAATTTAGAAATGCACAGGTATCTAGCCAGTATATGATGCTTAAAATACCAAAGTACAATGGGAGAGGCGACCCGACTAAGCATTTGAATAGCTATAAAACACATATGAGCCTAAGAGGTATCATCCCTACCGTAAAGTGCAGAGCTTTCCACTACACTCTTAGTGGAACGACTGAAATTTGGTATAACAGGCTACCACCCCAGGAGCATTAGGAGATGGCCAGAATTCAAGAACACCTTCCTGAAGAGATTCGCGGTAAGCAAGGATTGAGAGGCTTCCATTCAGTGCCTTTAGGACATGAGGCAACAACCTGAAGAATCCCTGAAAAGTTTCTTGTCTCATTTTACCGACGAGATGACATATTGTGTTTAGGTCACTAACCGTGAGGCCCTTTCCATGCTTTGAGAAGGTCTCAACATGAACACACTATTTTGGAGGAACGTTTAGAATCATGACTCAACTACTTATGATGCATTGCTAGAAATGATGAGGCGAGAAATTATCAATGAGGAGTTGATCAATCATAAGAATGGGCCAGCAGAGGTCCTACCTCCCACCTGATGGACTACCAATAGAACCAGAATGGCAACGAGGATGTCCCCAACTTAGAGCAAGCCCTTGCCACAGCAACCTTAATCGCGATACCAACATTGACGTACTAAAACGTTACACCCGAGACCAACATTCAAAGAGCTGAATCAACGCAACAAGCCCCCTTAAGTGAATGAGATCAAGGACGAGGTACATGGCCTAGGGATAGGCCAAACCCCCTCGAATACTACACTTATCATCACTTATACAGCCATGACACGGCAAACTGTAGAGATATTGCCCACCATCCCAAGCGGGCAAGCCCCCGAAATGAACAACGAAACGATTTATGGCGGAGAAATAGACCCCCATCTAGGTGTGACCAGCTGCCTAAGCGTCCCGAGGCCATCCCCAGCTAACAAGATGTTTCTCCCCAACAGAGGAGGGAACATGAAGAGGAAAGGTCAAGGGACGAACAACGAAGAGCCCTTCAAAAACGGGTAGGTAACACCCCATACACGAGATCGACACAATCTTTAGAGGCCCCTACATTGGTGGGAAAACAAGGAATTTCCAAAGAAATTGTGCTAAGAGGTAAAATGCTCCCCATTGACCAGTTATAAGTAAACAGCAACTCCCGAAGGAGTCAGGCACCTCCTATTGTATTCACCCAGGAAGATGTAGAGGGAGTTCACTTTCCTCATTCCGATGCCCTTGTGGTGAGGGCCGTGGTAGCTCAAAACGAGCTAAAACAGATGCTAGTGGACAACGACAGCTCCATCAACATTATATTCTGGGCTGCATTTGATAAGATGATTATGGATCACGAGTTAACCCCTATCTCCACCCATTTGTATGGCTTCATCGGATATAGCATGGGTAAAATTACACTCTCAGTATAAATGGGGAAACCACACCGATCGATCTTAAACTTCATGGAGTTCTTGATAGTTGATAGTAGGACAGCCTACCGTGGAGTATTAGGGAGGCCTGCATTGAAAGATCTAGGAGTCGTCACCACCATCCACCACTTGTGCATGAATTTCCATATGGACCATGGAGTGGCGAAGGTAAAGGATGACCAAAGATGAGCCCGAGAATGTTACTTAAACTCCATCAGAAAGGCCGAACCTAGAGATATCAACATGATAACTGGCAACGTGGACATGGATGTTCCCAAGAGGAAGCCTACATTTGATGAGATTGACCCCTGCATTATCGAAACTGAGTCCCAAACGACCACAATGGAGGAGCGGGAATGCTTCCCGGTGGTTCCGTCGGACCCCGACAAACTGTTATAGGTGGGCAAAGACTTAGCCCCAGAGTCTAAGGAAAAACTCAAGATATTTTGTGTGAGAATCGGGATATCTTTGCTTGGAGGCATAAGGATATGGTAAGCATCGATCTCGGGGATAGTTGCCACCACTTGAAAATTGATCCTTAGGTTGCCCCGTATAGACAGAAAAGAAGAGCTCTGAAGTTAATCAAGAATGACTTCATTAGGAAGGCCCTCTACCTGAAGTGGGTCTCCAACCCGATCTTAGTAAAGAAGCATTACTGGAAATGAAGGGTATGCATTGACTTTTCTGACCTTAACAAAGCATGTCATAATGACAGCTTCCCACTTCCGAGGATAGACCAACTTGTAGACTCTACCACTAGACACCAATCTCTGAGCTTCATGGATACCTACTCCAGCTACAAACAAATCCCCATGTATCCAGGTGATGAGGAGCACACCTCCTTCATCACAGATAGGAGACTTTATTTCTACAAGATGATGCACTTCGGGTTAAAGAATGCCGGAGCCACTTACCAAAGGCTTGTGAATAAAATGTTTGCCAACTAACTCGGCAACACGATAGAGGTCTACGTAGATGACATGTTTGTCAAAAGTTTAGAGGTGGATGATCACATAGCCCACCTCAATGAAGCTTTTCAAATCTTACGAAGATACCGTATGAGGTTAAACCCCTTCAAATGCGCGTTTAGGGTGGCATCAGGCAAGTTCCTGGGGTACATGGTTAACCAAAGGGGCATAGAAGCAAATCTCGAGAAAATATAGGCACTGGTTGAGATGAGATCCCCTCAGAAGCCGAAAAAAGTAGAAAGCCTAACCGATCGGGTGGCCACTTTAAGTCGCTTCATCTCAAAGGCTGCCGACAAATGCCTCACTTTCTTTAAGATTTTGAAATGGAGAAAGGAATTTCAGTGGAGAAAAGAGTGTGAAAAAGCACCTAGGGAAGGTTCCCCTCCTCTCGAAGCCAAAGCTGGGAGAAGCTCTACAACTATTCTTGGCCGTCTCCAATGAGGCCATAAGTACAGTACTCGTCAGGGAAGAGTGCTCAACCTAGCTGCTAGGTTTAAGCGAGTTTGAAATCCTTTCAAGGTAAGGATCGCTATTAAAGGCCAATCCCTAGCAGACTTCGTGGCTGAATTCGTCAATGTCCCAGTAGTGGACGAAACAATGGAGCATGCCGAGCCACCCACGTGGAACCTATTTATGGATGGGTCGGCTGGGGAAGCAGGCTCAAGCGCAGGTGTGGTGCTAGTGAGCCATGAGGGTCATAAGTTGAACTGTGCTGTACGATTCGGGTTTAAGGCACCAACAATGTGGCCGAATACGAGGCACTCCTCGTCGGCTTAAGGCTAGCAAAGGAAATGCAAGTGAAGATATTGCTCATCAATAGCGACTCCCAACTCGNGGTGTGGTGCTAGTGAGCCATGAGGGTCATAAGTTGAACTGTGCTGTACGATTCGGGTTTAAGGCACCAACAATGTGGCCGAATACGAGGCACTCCTCGTCGGCTTAAGGCTAGCAAAGGAAATGCAAGTGAAGATATTGCTCATCAATAGCGACTCCCAACTCGTTGTAGGATAGGTAAATGGCAACTTTGTAGCCAAGGATAAAACCATGACTGCCACCTCAAACTGGTAATGAGCTTGCTCCACTCCTTTGAAAAATTTGAACTGACTCAAATCCCACACATTGAAAATGTCCACGCCGATGCTTTGTTTAAACTAGCTAGTAGCAAGAATTCTGAGTTGTTGACGGTGGTACCGATTGAGCACCTCTCGAGGCCATCCACCTCCATGGAAGAAGTGATGTGGATGGAAGGAGCCCCAACTTGGTTGCAACCCCTCGTAACTTATCTCAAAGATCAGATTTTACCAGACAATAAAGAAGAGGCCTGCAAGCTAAGGAGGAGGTCCGCACATTTTGTACTAGTGGATGATATTCTCTATAAGCGCAAATTCTCTTCGCCCCTCCTTTAATATGTGGAATGGGAGAAAGCCGCCTACATACTCCGTGAGATCCACGAGGGTGTTTGTGGTAATCACTTGGGAGGACTTACTTTGGCTAGGAAAGTACTAAGGTAATGATATTATTGACCCACCTTGAAAAATGATGTCATTCAATTCGCTCGAAAATGCGGTAGATGTCAGCACTTCTCTCATGTCCAAAGACAATCCTCCCAGGAGCTTACTACAGTGTCCAGCCCATGGTTCTTTAGCATGTGGGATATGGACCTCATTGGCCGTCTACCCAAGGGCAAGGGAAGTACTAATTTTACTATTGTTGCAATTGATTACTTCACAAATTGGGTAGAAGCTGAACCTCTGGCAAAGATTACGAAGACTAATACCTCCAAGTTCTGTAGAAAAACATCATATGCCGGTTTGGGATTCCCCACTCAATCATCTCAGATGGGAAGCAATTTCACAACAAAAAGGTAAGAGACCTCTGTGAAGAGCTGGGAATTAGGAAACACTTTTCTACAGCTCATCACCCCAGGCTAATGGGTAAGTCGAGGCCGTGAATAAAACTATGCTTTGAAGAGGAAACTCGACACGGCCAAGGGAGCATGGGTGGATGAGTTTTCATAGGTGTTGTGGGCAATCCGAACTACCAGTAGAACCCCAACTAGTGAGACTCCCTTTTCGATGACATACGATGCCGAGGCGATGAGCTCTGTAGAGGTACGATTACCTTCTCCTCAAAGGCTACACTTCAGTGAGATATCAAATGACGAGCTCATGAGGTGTGAACTTGATTTTCTTAAAGAAAGAAGGGATAACTCCCAGTCAAGATTGGCAGCGTATCAAAGGAAGATGACCCGGTATTATAAGGCTAAGGTAAATAAGTGGTCCTTCTGAATAAATGACTTGATGCTTCGAAAAGTGTTCTTGTCCTCCAAAGAGCCAGGGGTAGTAACCTTGGGGCCAAATTGGGAAGGACCATACCGTATCAAGGAGGAGATCCGACCTGGTACATACTGGATTAAGGACATGGATGGAAAGGTTCAACATCATCCCTGGAATGTTGAGCATTTAAGAATGTATTATCAATGAATGTAACTTGTAGCGGAAGTTTCTTCCCAGCCTCTGCAAATAAATAAAAGCTTTATTTCAAGAAAACTATCAAGCATGGGCGCCTCACAGAAGAAGATCAAATCCCAAAAAGGACCACCTCGTTCGCACTCTGAGGCACACATCACATGCCTTCCTTTAGCGAGGCTGAACATCATGGGAAAAGCCTCTACATGGATGAACCATCCACCATGTGGGGAAACGTGGGCGCCTTGAAGAAGAGGATCAGATCCGAAAAAGGACCACATTGTTCGCACTTCGAGGCATACATTACATGCCACCATTTGACGAGGCTGAACGTCATGGAAGAAGCCTCTGCATGGATGAATCATCCACTATGTGGGAAAGCGTGGGCGCTTCGAAGAAGAGGATCAG
>CAIGRP010118814.1:0-20642 GCA_903798385.1 Fraxinus cuspidata
GAGGAAAACCAATTGCCAAGAAAAATTATGCAATCAAACAATCAAAAAGTTGGAACTTGGAATTCCATGGAAAATATGTTATATCAACATAGCCTCTGTGTTAAAAGTGGAGAAAATTGAATCATTTTTCTCTAACATACTACCTAAGTAGTAAATTGTTCCTTAACCTTTAAAAAGGAGCAAGTTGGTTCCTAACCTTTGATTTTTGTTTCACAATAAATCCTAAACGATGATGATTGTCCAAATCTCTGTTAAGTTGTCAAGTGGTCCTCGCATGTCCAACCTTTTGAAGCTAGATTTTTCTTTCCAATTTGAGGTAGTGTCTGAAAATTGGAAGTGAAATATGTTTTCGTGAGAGATGTGGTTTAACGATGATTGAACAATTTTTGTCACTGACGACTGATGTTATTACAATGATGAAAACTGAAAAGGTTGGAGACCAACTTGCCATTTAGATAATAGGTTGGGGACCAATGTTGCAATTTACTGGTTAAAAAGAAACAGGTTATCTATTTCTGTTCTTGTTTTTTGGGTGAAATAACTATATTAAGCTATGTTGGAAAAGAGGCTTAATTGGATATTAAAGCTTCTTACCTCGGTGAAGCAAGGCGCAAGTCTTGAAGGCATAATCAAAGAGATACCAATAAACAGCCTAGGCGTCTCGCACATTGTCACAATTAACAAGATCTTTAAGAAAATTATCAATATTTTTTTATTCCACAATCATCATCTTCATGACTATCTGATTTAGTTTCTTCTCATTTTTTTCTCATCATCCTCAACTTGCCATGTTGCATTCCCCCCTCCCCTACCCCTACTTCTTCCATGTAAAAGAAACAAAAAAGAGCAAAAAAACTCGTCAATTATGGGCGAAAAAAAATAGCCACTAAAGCTAAGACAATATTAAAAGCCCAAAGGGAAAACAAGGAGCGCACACCTTAGCTGCTCTGAGGCTAAGCCCGAGGTATAAGTCTTGACGGTGTTATTCAAGGTGTTTAATGAAAGACACATGAGATGCATCTTGAGGCGTAATCTCAAACAACATCTGGAAAACAATGGTATTGAGAATGTTGTTTTCACGTGGCAAAATAAATGTACGTGTGCTTTGTACAAGAATGAAATAGTCACGTCACTGCAAGAATCTCTTAAAAACCAAGATAGATATAGTGTTTTCTTCAAGGGACGTGAGAGCCCGCAAACTCTTGACCAAATAAAAGGATGGAAAATTGAAAAAATGTATTATAGTTTGTACTTTTTTCTTATGTATAAATCCGAGAAAAAAGTAATGCTCGAAGAATAATAAATGTGTTTATTGACCATGGATCTAGAAAATGTCGTGTCTATTTCTCAATGAGGGCTAGAAGGGTATACTCCACCTTTGGGTGTTACAATGCTTACTCGTGGAGATGAACAGGGGAAATAGGTTAATGCTATAAAAATGGCAAAAGAGATGAAACTAATGTGAAACTATAAATCATGAGCTTAATAATTACTCTGCAGACAATGTTGGATTGAAAGCTATATTAATTTATATTTTCATTTTTTTTATAATGAATAATATCTGACTATTGAGAATCACATGCATCTATTGACATGGGACAGCTTTAGAAAATCTCTCAAAAAACCTTCTACAACAGAATGCGTGCTGGAGTTTTATTTGGATTAAATGATTGATGAGTTTGATTATGGGTTAGGGATGAATTTTTGAAAAAGATGATGAACTGTATCTGAAAAGTAGGAGAATATGAGATAAAAATAATGTTTTTTTCTGCTCAAGGGATTAGCCAAATCACTGTAACACAATTTCAAATCCTCATAACAATCCACTCTACTAGATTTAATGGAAGGATCTAAAATCACCTCGAATATTTTCTTTAGACATTTTTTCTCGTCATCGTTGCATCATCTTTATTGATGAGGTGGCAAATCTGATTCCTTCTTGTGTGCACCTATATAACATGACAAACTCCCTAAAAAAGAGCAGAAAACAAAAACTTCCTCTGCAAACAATTTGCATACATGTATTCTGTCCAATATTTGGCAAATCTTTTGTTTAGTTTGCAGTAGTTAGTGATGGTTCTTTCTGTATATGATGTATTCAAACTTTTTTAAGAATTCGTTGCTATAGTAATCTGACCCAGTGTCTCTGGAACTTAATAGTGAAGTTATATTTATGTTAGCGGAGACTTTGGCCTTACTTTTGACCACAATTGATGGATAGTTGCGATGAATTTATCAGTCTCTGCATGGAGATGAAGAGTGTGATGAGATTTAAATGTGTCCGCTTGATTAAAGCAGATAATATGCAATAGTCCACTAGTTGCTTGAATAGATTTCCGTTTTTATTTAATATGAACGCTGAAATTGTAATATATCTACTCTTTCACAAAACCTGGGGTAATTCATTGTTTAGTTAATACTTTGACCATTGATCCTTTTTTTGATGCAATATATCCTTTCTTGACTTCATAATCCAGATATTACAAGAACACAGTAATGAAGTCTGGTTCTTGCAATTTTCTCACAATGGAGACTACTTGGCCTCGTCATCCAGTGATTGTCTAGTGATTATATGGGAGGTAAGATTTTCTTTTTAACTGTGCATATAATTAATTTGTGCTTGCTTTCAATTTTTTTATATAGCTTGAAATGTTTCAGTCTTGGTGTAGTATTTATATCATTTGTTCAAAGTAGAACTGTTTTCTGAAACGCTTATTGGATATGAACTTTAAGGACTACTTGTTTAAAGTCAGCATAATAACCATTAGATCATATAGTTGTTTCGGGAATATAATGCTGCAATGATGGAACTTTTGTAATCAAGTGCCTTTCATTAGTTTCTGTTACATTTTTCTGTTTGCTCCCATCTACTTGAAACTTGTCGATGTTTACAACAAGTCTCCAATATTTTACCTTCCCCAAATATTTCTTTAACCATACATGATGATTTATCGTTCCCTGCCAGATGGTAAAACTAAAAAGACTTGGAAGCTTGTTGCTTTCATATCTTTTAAAATTGGAATCTCGCATTCTGTTTCTCCTTTCCTAAACTAGTAAGCGCACCCTATATCAAACATGAATTCAATCTGGCTTGTCCTTCTCTCTTTATACTTCAACACATCCTCCTATGATTAGAAAGGTAAAGACAATGTTTGATGTGAAAATCTCTATCCAAATGACTATATTTGTCCCTCACGAAACAATTTACTGATCAGCTTACACCAGAAACCACCATCAATATATACTTGAAACCCAAATAAAAAAAAAAATTAATGATAAATGCTCCAGAGGAAATAAATCCTTCATCGCCCTAGGCCCCAGTAGAAAACGCCCAAATCAATTTCGCGGTTAGGTTTTTCCACAAAATCTAGAGGAGGAAGGGCTTTGTAATTCCATTGCTGTAGCAGATTTTTTGCTAAGAGTTCCATCATAAAAGAGTTGGTTTATACAGCTGGACAGAAATTTGGTTGATTTTAGCTTTTAGGTTTATGGATAGAGGTTGCTACACCAGTGAGAGAAGTGCTGAGGTTAGAGATTGATTCTATTCAGTGATAGTTGATCAAAATGGTGGAGGATTATTTAAAATATTTTAAAGGAAACAAGCTTTCCCTTCTGGGTCTTGACACTTCGAAGAACAAAATGGAAGACCTGGCAAGGTTGACTTGTGGAGCTTACTATCTTAACCATTTAGTTCGTTTGAAAATCTTACATCCCTTGATGGATCTGGTTTCTCATAGGAGGATGGTCCTTGCTATTTAGAGTGGTTTTCTTCCTGAAAGACGCAGAAGATATATATATTGAAAAACCTATTTATTACAGCACATGAAAATTGGGTGTTATGTGGGAAGTTGTGGTTTTCTCTATTTTTTTGGCTTTTAGATAGAAAGGAACTCTATAATTTTTCAATAAAAGGCACGACTGCAACCAAATATTGGAGGGAGCGGAGTTTTTGGCTTCTTTATGGGATTCTATCTCTAAGGAGTTTAAGGATTTTCATTTATCTGTAGGTGTTCTTGGTTGGAGAATGTGATGTATTCTTGATTTTGTTTTTCTTTATTTTAAGAGGGGTCCTTGTTCTGGTGATGTATGTGTTTCATGATATCATGAATAGTAAATGCACGTTTTAGAAAAAGCATAATTAAATATTTTTCTTTCTAATTATCCTGTCATTGATTATAATCAATATACCGAACAAAGAGAACTTGGTATGGAATGTTCAATTGAATCAATTGAACGTTATTTATTCCAGCTCAAAGCCTTGAGAATACCTGCAAAGCTGTTCATCACTTCAAGAACATTTCAAAGTTATTTTTAGCATTTTTGGCTAATTATAGAACTTACAGCTTAAACAACTAGATCTACGACAAAACCATTACATTTTTCACCTATTTATGAACATTAAATTAGAGTTGATATATCAAAATATATAGACAATTTCAATAGTCTTTTATTTTTCAAATGTTTGGCATTTGATGAAAGTCTTTTTGACTCTTTGCTCAATCTAAACGTTCCTGCTTGGAATGTAAAATGTATCTCATTTAACTCATCTTTTTAATGTCACATATTTGATTTGGCATGCGATTTGCATGATGGGACCTTTATTTTAGTTATTGCAGTGAGCTTGAGGAGAAGGAATGAACATGGGATATCTAGTTATTACATTGTTATTTATATTGGCTTATTTTGAAGATGTTACAAGTTACATAAACAGCAGTGAATGTAGGTTTTGGGTTGTGAAGAGGGCTTTGATTTTTGGTTTAGATCATGTATAAGATTTGGACCAAAAGTGGTGTGAGATTTAATAAAATTATTTTGACTAATACGGCAATACCTAGTAATATAGCATTGAATAATGTAGATCATATTTTGATGACTATTTAAAGGAATGTATGTGGATTGAAATTCCAAAATCCATCGGAAGCTTCAGTAGATGACTTACAAACGTCTTCTATCTAATAGGAATGGTTTGTGACAATGCTGAATTTGTTCGCTGCCATCCATATAAATTTATTGTTGATGGTTTAACTATTTAACCCAAGCTGTTTTTTGATCAGTCTCATTCTTGACCTTAAAGTACTTTTGTTACCGGTTTTTAATTTGCTTATGTTGCTTATTGCATACTAGATATTTCATTTCCAGATATTGGGAACTTCTTTTAATTTATTCCAATTGATATTTCTAAACTACTTTCGAATCCTTCTCTGGTGTTACAAATTAAGCCCCCGTTTGACAACCATTATTTCAATACTCTTTAATTCTCATACTTATTTTCAACAACATTTACACAATAAAATATTTTGTACTTAAATCTAAAACATTTCTCTACTTATTAACCACACAACTCCATTTTCTCAAAATAATTGTTATCAAACAGGGGCTAAGATTATGCAGTCAAAATGTAGCACTCACCTATTCAATATTATGATGAACCTAAAAGTGTAACATTTTTTTTGCTTCGTTACCCAAGAGTTTGAGTTACTTGAAAGCTTTTTCTGTTTAGATATCATTTTTAGTGACTCCCTTGCTCATGACTCTGTTGCTTTTGTTAGGTAAAAGAGGATGGTCGAATTTCCTTGAAGCATAGATTATCTGGTCACCAGAAACCTGTCTCCTATATTTCATGGAGCCCTAATGATTGTCAACTTCTTACTTGTGGAGTAGAAGAGGCTGTTAGACGTTGGGAAACTGCATCTGGAGATTGCCTCCATGTATATGAAAAAAGTGGCCTCGGTTTGGTCTCTTGTGCATGGGCACCGGATGGTAGAAGGATATTTTGTGGTGTTACTGACAAAAGCATCTGCATGTGGGATCTGGAAGGGAAAGAGGTAGAGTGTTGGAAAGGGCAAAAAACTATTAGAATCTCAGACTTGGGGATATCTAGTGATGGGAAACAGCTTATTACTGTTTGTAAAGAAAATATGATATCATTGTTTGGATGGGAATCAAATTCTGAGAAATTCATTGAGGAGGATCATACTATTATTTCATTTGATTTATCTAAAGACAACAAGTTTTTACTTGTTAGTTTATCGAACCAAGAACTCCATCTATGGAATATAGATGGGAGTGTAAAGCTAGTAGCCAAATACAAAGGTCACAAGCGTTCTCGTTTAGTTGTGAGGTCTTGTTTTGGTGGACTAGATCAAGCATTTATTGCCAGCGGAAGTGAGGACTCGCAGGTAATGCCTCTTCTGTTGATCATGAGCATTTCTTTGCATTGCCGCATAAATATTTATATTTATTTTTCCGGTATGAACTGGTCTTTCAAAATGGAATTGATGATATTTGCACGCTACTAAGAACAATATTATTTCTGTGGAATAAGCTTCTTGTATACAAACTAAAACTGTTTGTGGTACTCATGTCCTCCAATCAATTGATGGCTACTGTTGTCAGTGTTGTTAATGAGCCTTCTATCTGGACAAGCATGTATTATAATTGAGTGTTATTGCACTTCATACAAAGTGCTAATTACATTGAGGCCACCATGTCTAGATGTTGTAAGTACTCTGTCAGCAATTTCAATTTTACAGTAGATTGGAATTTATATTGTGGGTGTGTTTGCCATGGTTGGCTAAGCGCAAGAAGTTTGGTTACAAGTGAAGCTTGTTTTAAAATAAACAATTTTTTGATAGGTGAAAGCTAAAAATAAGTTAAATTTTGACAGTAAGGTAAAAATTGCTTTCAAAATAACTTTCTTAAATGTTACTTGTACTGAAATAACTCTTTCTTAAAGTGTGTTAGAATGGTTGTTATGTGGGAGTTGTTCTGTTAAAGGTTTTCGTCCACCATAAGTGAGGGACTAATAAAAGTATCTTCTTCTTCTAATAATAATAATAACGATAATAAAAGTTACTAATTATTTGACATGATATGTAGGTTTATATATGGCACAGGATCTCAGGAGAGCTCATTTTTACATTACCTGGACATTCTGGGGTTGTCAATTGTGTTAGCTGGAATCCATCTAATCCTCATATGCTGGCTTCTGCAAGTGATGATCGGACTATTCGCATATGGGGCTTAAATCAGGTTGAAATGAATGAAAATGGGAAGCATATTACCGGCGTCTGCTACTGTAATGGGGCAACTTGAAGTCGTCAATCCTTTAAAATTTGTATTTTCCCTACTGTCGAGTTTATGTAAATTCTTCTACACCAATCATGAGCTGTCATATACTACAAAATAGAAGGTGATATTTCATTCTCCGTGACAATAAATGCACACTTTCTTTTAAATGATAGTCTTTGACTCTTTGCTGCTGTTTTATTCATTATGAAGCAGATCAAGAAAGGTCTTCATTTTGTTGTTGTTCAAGTATTGATGCTTTGGACGTGTGACATGAATAAACTTGGTCGATATATTTAACAAGCCATTTTCTTGCCTGATATAGCTACTTGTTACATTATCAGGCTGGCATCTGGAGTTAAAAAGTCTCTGATAGTTTTGTTTTGGATAAGTTTCACACCTCTTTAAATTTAGGCAAACATGCCAAAGTCTATCGTATATTTATGACTCTCTTTGTTTTAAATATAAGATAGTAGAGGAAACCTTCATTGTGAATTTTGACCAATATGGTCTCCATTTAGTCATAGGTTCATAATATAGTATTACTCCCGGGCATACCTCAGTGGTGCAAAAAATATGAGCGATATAGTTTCTGCTAAGCTGGCAGTCGCAGCGTGAAGGTTCGATTCCTGCCTCTTAAAAGGTACAGAATTGGACTATTTGTGAGCACCAATATACTAATTTTTGTACCCGGGTCTGCTGAGACATATCCGCGATTTACCTCCTCCACAATGCTCTAGAGGATGGGCGGTATTAGTTTGGAACGATAGATTCTCTGAATACAACTAGGCATGGATACGTCGTCACCGATGACCGTGTTATTTTGAATCAATAATTGAACCAAACGTGATATGAGCCTTATTTAAAAAAAAATATATATTTAAAAGTATCTTTTAGAACTACAAATATCTTTAGAGTACATTTTAACATTTAAGAAAAATTACTTTTACTCTGAGCATAACCAAACATGCTCTAAGCCTTTTTCATTTTTTTTTTTTCAACATACGTTCTCCAGTAATCAATGTTACGTTTTTGCTTTTATTATAATTTTCTTATTATTTAAAGTTATAATTTTCTTATTATTTAAAGTCAAAATCAAACCTTAATGTTAACCACACAATTATAACTAATTTTCACTTTAAAAATAATTCACTTATTATTCACGTATTTCGTTGCTCGCCTTACACTTAAGTAATTCCTAGAAATTTGCTCACTGGTGGGGGTCGCCTCGTTTCTCCCAACAAAAGTGGGGCATCTGACTCTGCTCATCTGCTAACGTGAAACTCGTGACCTAAAGTAACTTAGAAAAAATATTTGTTCAAGTGTTTGGCAATGTTAATTTTGTCTTTCGTGTTTAATTAATTGTGCATAAAAGAAAAATTGAACTAATTGTACATATTCAATTCTAGTTCTAGTGATTAAATAAATTATATTCATTATTTACTATCCTAGCATGGTATGCTATTGTTTGTTATATTTCAAATAAATATTGGTTTTAATCATTTGTCGTTTCTAATATTACAATGTACGTTTCAAAAATTTCACACTACTAAAAAGTCTCATAAATTTAATGAAATAGACTCAAACCCCATTCCGCTTTTACAATAGAATGTGGTTTCCAAAGTTGATTTCATAAGCCTATTACGGTTTAATTTATAATAAGTAAAGATAAGTGAGAAATAAATGAATTGAAATGTGTGATTAAAATTAAAACTTAACAATTTATAAAATAATTTATAGATTTTGTCAAACGGATAAGTTAAAAAATTATTGAAACGATAAAATCCCTCTCAAGAGAAATTTTTTAAATCATAATTTTATTTTCATCCACTGGTCGATAAAGAGTACAATTTGATGAGCAAGAATAAGTCAAGACTCTCTCACTGTCGTCGGGGTTGATGGTTTGCTACAAGCAAGCAAAAGAGAACACGTAATTTGCTTGCACTACATGGGTTTAGGGGTGTGTGAATGGTCCAATTTTGGACATATTTAAAAAATCAAACCATCATATCACCCAAACTAAGGTAACTACCTTCCAAAAACTCTTCTACAACCAATCTAATCCAATTTGCAGTTTGGTTTGGGTTTAAATCACATCGTCAAATTCATTTTTCCAAGTTCATTTTAAAATAACTGATTCATGAATTATAAAAATACTAAGTAAAAAATTATATTTCTAACATATTTGATAGGAAATAAACAAACTATATATGAATGATGAGAAAACAAAGCAAATTTATTTCCGCGCGTAATTGCGTGAGAATGAAAGTGTTTCAAAGTATCTCCAATAGCAGTGTAAATAAATATTTAGATTTTCAAAGTGAATGGAAACCCGAGAGATACAAAGGAGGTTCAAATTGCATCTTGCAACAAAAAATATAAAAATGGAAAATGGATTTAGATCTTTCCATTTGACCAGAATTTGGATTTAGATCCACCAGAATATAAATGAAAATACAAAAGTGATGTTGCAAATATCAATTTACATCTAATTTTACATCACAATTGGAGATGCTTTTATATGACATTGACAGCATTTGTTGGTGGATGAGATAACTCGTGACCATTGGAGATGCTCCTATTTTTTAAGTTAAAATTTTTGACTTTGTAATAACAAAAAAATGTTTTAAGATAACTCGTGATCGAGATAACATTAGATGAACTACAATAAATAATAAATAATAGTAAATCAAATTGGTAACATAAGAATGTGAAAAGAATAATCTGTTTTAATATTTCTTCAGTAATATAATAGTATACAAATTGTATAATAATATTTGACCTGTAAGACTTTCATTGAGTTATTAAATAAAATAAGCACTATGAAGTTTGGCGACCAATGAGATGCATTCTGAAATTCGATCAGTAATCGTGACCACACTCAAAATTAGGTAAATATTGAAATGTATGCCCTAAAGTTGAGTCATGAATGAGAAGTATTCTAAATTTGATGTGTAACCCGTGATCACATCCAAAATTGAATGGGTATTGAGGCATTTAACTCGTGAGTGAAGGAGTGTAATGATCTAAAGTTGAGTGATTAATAAGTACTTTGAAGTTCGGTGAATAATTCGTGACAACACTCAAAATTGGATGGAGGATGGAGTGAAACGCTCTAAAGTTGAGTGATTAATAAAAAATATTTTGAAATTCGATGAGTAACTCGCGATCGCATTTAAAATTGGGTGCGCATTGAAATATTTAAAAGTATCGTTATTGAAAACAGGCACAGTATTAATCGATCCACGTGGGTAGGTGAACCGGTCTCTCTCATTATTAATATATTTACGCACGTACACAGGGGAATTATCAATGGTCTTAACGTATTGGCCTCAATAAAATATTCTTGAAAGTTGAATCCCACACATTCGAAACAGGTAGTTTATCAACACAAAAGTTGCTCTTACTTCTCTCCGCAGCCTTTCTCCATCTGGTCAATTTTTAATTTTTTTTCCCTTAGCCTTCAATTTTCCCATTCCTTAGCAAGTTAAGTTTATTCTAAGTTTTTTGGTTGTATACTGTTTTTGTTTTTGTTATTTGATTCTTTTGGGTTCTGTTCATCTTCATTTGTGTTCATTTTACTGGAACTAAGGATTCATATAATTGGTCAGATGTACTCTTTTTTTACGTTTTGCTTATTTGCGTTCATGTCTCGTTACTGTCGATAATTTCTATGCAGTTCTTGTTTATGGGTTGCATGTTGATTTTTTTTTTTTATACTATTTGGTCGAATCTGCTGTCTTGTATTTGTTTATGGATTCACCTTTTCTGGTAGTGGTTTGTGGTGGTGGTGGTTACGTCTTTATAAGGTCTTTTATGTGGCAGGCGGCGGCGGAGGGGGAATTGGCACATGGGAGAAAAGTGGTGGTTGGGTGAGGGTGGGGTGTCCGAGGAAGATGAAGACATTTATTTGTTGTTCTTTTCCTTTCGCTTTGAAGTTTAGTTAGTAAGTAGTAACTCGTAACATAGTTCAATCACCATTGAAATAATTAACCCAATATTTGGTGATTTCAGCTATATGATTTACTATTCATCATAAATTGTGTTCCATTTTGATCTCTCTCTAAGTTGATTTTTCGTGACCTTTATAGCATCTGGATTTACAGTGGTCTGTGTTCATGGGCGTCTACTAGTGAAAATCTATACGCACAAGTACTTAGCCTGATTACTACGATTTTTTTTTATCATCTCATTAATTAAGTGACTTGAGCTTTTTCCTCGAGGCTTTCATGAAAAGTTCATCTTTATCAATCCTTTGTGAAGTTTTGACCGTCTTTGAGGTTCATTTGGTTACACAGATTTTAGTTTTTTTGCTGTGATTTTGTGATTTTTCTTATGTTTCAATGAGCGAGTACTTGTTATTGAGCAATCTTGAATGCTAATTCAGAATGGTTGAACTGTTTTTGCGTGTCTTTTGCTCTTTAGCCTAAATAGTTGAAGGGTTTTGAAATGGGAGGGCCTTGCCTTTCAAGTATATTTATGCTTTTCTTCATGCTATAATTTGCTGCCATGATTCATCTATCATCTATGCTAAAGGTCACATGCTTTAGTTTGCAATGCGATTTTTTTCTCTTTCATGAAGCTTCAACTTAATGAGAAATTTCGGTAAAATTAATTTCCCAAGAGTCTTTGTAATGACCTTTGTTGAGGGGTTGGAGTTTTTGGACGGGGTAGAACCAACATTACAAGGCTAAAATGCTTCATGTGTAGTTACTCACTATAGTCTTCTCACTTTTATTTATTCAAATTTTCTTTCAAGTTTATATGATATTCTTTTATCAATCTCTTTTTTCCGCTTCATCGATTTTTTGAACTTGACAACTTTTTGGCTACAACTTGAGTCCTAGAGCTTGAAGACTGTTTTTCTACAAGTACTTAATTAATTTGGACTTACAGGAAAGATGCCTGAGGGAATAACAGCTGAGGGTCTTATGCACAATATCATGGAAACAATATCTGATGGTGCTTCAAAGCACACATCTGAGTCCTTTTTTGAGGAGGAGAATTTAAAATCCATGAATTCTCAGTTCAATAGATTGTTTGGACGGCAAAAGCCGGTTCACCATATTTTGGGTGGTGGCAAATGTATGATCTCCTTACATCTTCTACCAAGTTTCTTATTAGTGAAGTCATCCTTATTTTATGTATATTCACTTGAATGTTTAGCTGCTGATGTGCTATTATGGAGGAACAAGAAGATTTCGGCCAGTGTCTTAACTGCTGCTACTGTAACTTGGGTGCTTTTTGAATGGCTTAACTACAATTTTCTTACCATTCTATGCTTTGTGTTGGTTATGGGTATGCTTGCTCAATTGGTTTGGAAAAATGTGTCAGGCATATTAAACAGGTAATAAATAGAGATAATGTTCTGCTTTTGGTAAGGATGCATTCAGTTGAGTAGTATTAATTCCTGTAACATCAATGTTAACAGATCTCCATCCAATATTCCTCATCTTGTTGTGCCTGTGGAGGTTTTTGTTAACCTTGCCAATTTGATTGGAGCCGAGGTGAATCGTGGTTTAAGCTTCTTGCAAGATGTTTCCACCGAAGGAAATATGAAGCAATTTCTAGTGGTATTTTTCTTTTAACATCAATGCTGCATTTTCATTTTGTTTATTTCCCCTCAGATATTGTAACTTTATTCATTATTTTGTGTGAATATATTTACAGATAATTTGATCCACTCTTTTCTCTTTCTCACATTTTTTAATTCTTAAGACACAACGAGCTACCAAATGGTTTAAACATTAAAAATGAGGTTTTCTAGGTACTCAATGGGTCTTCATCATAAAACAATGATTCTTTTACAGCTGTTCTGATTTTACTTCTCCATTTCTGTTATCAGTAGTGAACGTACATAAGAGGAAGAAAGAACTAGACTACTTTTTTTTTCACGAGTTAAAAAATGTTAGTTTCATTGAATTTTTTCTTCTCCAGCTTAAAACATGAAAATAAATGATTGATACGTTATCTGGCGAAGCATATCACAAATGTTTTCAGAATGAGACAATTGTTTCAACATTTTCAAATAGAAAACTCTTAAATTAGATCGCTTTCTTCCTTGTTTTCTGGTGTATCTTCACATTAAATCAAAGACACTTTCCTTCATGACTTTTATGTGCCATGCTTGAAGAAGAAACCAGTGGTCCTAATATCTCTTAGGGGTTCATGTTTTCTTGTGCTTAAGTATTTTTCTCTTACATTGTACTGCAAACTGTCTCCATTTATATTAAGTGTTCTTATTCTTAATTATTTGCTGAAAAAGCATCCTATTTTTTTCAATAATCCCATCGTATATTATATTATTAATTACTGCTTTTTACTTATTCTGTGCTGGACTGGTTCGGTGGAAACATGTTGTCAAATTAGAACAAATCTAAAAATGTCTTGAGTTGTGTATGACGTATTAAAAATACTTGCAGGTTGTAGCAAGCTTGTGGGCTGCTGCTATTATTGGAAGTTGGTTCAACTTTTTGACTGTTCTTTATCTCGGTAAGACATCATATGACATTGTAATTTTAGTAGCTACTAGAGCATATTGGACACATTGATCCCATGATTTGTGGGTAATTATCGAACGTTTTGTTTGTCTTTGATATCATACATGGAGGGGGTGAACTTTAATTGAGAAAATTTTCCATGCTTCACCAATGTTTTGGTTAATTCTGTTCAGATAAAAGTTAAAAAGAAAACAAAAAAAAAAAGGCATTAATGTCATTAACTTTCAGCATAAAATACAATAAACCTTTGTAGTGTGGGCCTTATCTTCAAGGAAAATATCCCATTTATTTATTTTTTATTCAATGCTACTTCATCATCTTAAATCCTGAGTCAAAATTATGGGGCCGAACTTGCACTCAATAAGGATACTCCCCAGATAGTGTCTTTCTCGGCACCAAGGCTTGTATCTACATGTATTATAGAAACTTCCTTGATCTATGTGAACTTGTATGTCTAAGCATATGTACATTTGGCACATATCCAGTATAGTCCTGCACTGCATGATGCTCTAAGTGAAGACTGTCAAGTATGGACCATGGTCTACATGTTTTATCAGGTCCCATACGAACCACCTACGAGTGAATTGAAGTTTCATCTTAGATCTCACAATTTCAGTACCATGGGTAGGTTGATTTGGATAGTATGAGAAAGTAAAAATATGGAATTTGATTCATTGAACTTTTAAGACTTTGAAACACAAAAAATTACATAGTTAATTGGAAGCACGAGCAAACAGCAGGTTGAATGTTAACACTTTTTTTCTACGAATATGAAAAGTTTATGTTAATATTTGCTGCTACTACCACCATAACTCAATTATTAAAGTAATGTAATGTTGTTTCAGTAAAAAATCTGTCTAGCTTCTTAGAGTGATGCTAGTTAGCACCAGTGGTGCTTAGCACCGTCTGGATGACATTGGGCCCATTTAGACTTGACCAATGAAGTTTTTAGAGCTTGTTCGGGAGAGAATTTTTCAAATAAAAATAACTTTTTGGAGAATTTGTGATTTAAAAGAAATGAAAAGTTATGAGTTCAATATGATGATGTGTGTTTAAAAATGATTATTAAAAAATCATTCCCCAACAAGCTCTTAATGCATTGGACAAGTTAATGTGGGCCTCCACTACCATCTAGACTGGTGCTAGATAACGTATATTATATTCTCTATATATTCCATGTCAAGCTTTAATTTTGTTGTACTTAGAGATTTGGAAATTCTTTCTTTCAAGGTTTTGTTGCTGCCCATACGTTGCCCGTTTTGTATGAAAGATATGAAGATGAGATTGATGGCTTTGTGTACAACGTCCTCGGACAGCTTCAGCATAATTACCGCAAGCTGGATGCAAGTGTCTTGCGCCGAATCCCGACCAGCAAGTTCAGGGGAAGGAAGGTTGATTAGATTGTTGAGGAGCACTTAAAAAGGAAATTGAACCAGAAATAGGACATACATTTCAAATGCTCCAAGCATGTTGCTGTTATTATCGAGGCTAAGAATTTGTTGAAAATTGTATAACCATACTGTCAGTTGTATTTTTTTTTTTTTTTGAGTATGAAATTTCTCAATCTAATATTTAAGGGATAAATATTTAAGCGATCACTAAACTTTGCATTTGCATTGTGTTGCTAAACTTTAATATTTTTCCTAATGATCACTCTTTTAACCATTCATCATTATTATGGATTCCATTGATTGGAGTTAATGGTAATGTCCACGCGTAAAGTAGAATATACCGTGGTGCTATTCTCTATACCTCAACGTCTCTTTTTAAGTTCTTGTTTGGTTTAGCTGAAAATTGATGAAGATGTAATTGAAAAGTTGATAAAAATTGTATGTTTCATTAAATGTGTGGTTAAAATTAATCGTTAAAACTTAAAAGCATGAAAGATGAATTGTGCTATTTTCTCCTAAAAATAACTGTTACTACTATAATTCTAACTTAAATAAAATATTAAAAATGTTGTGAACAACTAGACTCCCCTCCCTCCACAAAATAATGTTCGGTCTTCTCAGAAGCACTCCCGTAGCTTCACCCCGATTCATCGTCTCATTTTCATTCAACAAAATGCCTTCAACACGAATTTCAACGTCCAAACTGGGGATACACGCTTCATCTCCGGAGCCAGAAAACCCAGGTCAGATTTTGTTTATGCCCTTCATTGATAAAAAAGACCCAAAATTTAAATTGTGCTAATCGTTTCAGCTCCTGAAAGTTCAAATGCCGGTTCTGCACCAAATCTTCGCGTCTTTGTTAGGAAAAAGAGACCCGAAAAAACTCTTGAAATCACACTTACAGCAGTTGAAGCAGAAACTCGTGAACAAAAGGTGAGATTAATAATATTAAGGAACAAGACAAATTCTTTTAAAAAAATTCTGAAGTATATGCAGCTTCATCTTTGCGTTGGTGAGAGTTAGTCACAGTTAAATTCGTGGCTGTTTGTGTTGGGCTTTACTCTGTACTTTAGTATTTGTGTTGTTGCTGTTGTGTTTATTCAACTTGTACATTTTTTTTGTGATCTTTCATTGTGGGAATAGGTGCGGTATTTGTGAGAAATGCGTGGTCTCTTGATGACATTATTACCACCCTAGTCATTTGCCCGTTAAGGGGACAAATACTATTACTGTTATTTTTGTTGCTGAATTATGATTGTGGAGGATGCTATTTTAGATCAATTCTGTCTCCTGCTAGCGATGTTTTTGCCACCCTGGTATTATCCATTAAGGGGACATGTTCTTTTCCATATCTTGCTTTATTGATTGCGTCTGTGCTAATAAACGAGGAATAATGTCTTTAATTTTCTACTGGTTGAATTAAGTATGTTCCTGAACTAATAATGGATCCCAACAATGGTAGGTGTTCAATTTTAGGGATATAATTTGGTTTTGATGGCATGAAGAGCATGCAAAACTGTATGAAAGGCTTCTTCGCTGCCTTTGGTTGCTAGAATTAAGCATTTCTTGAGAAGATTAATTGGAATTTGAAGTGAAAGGTTGAAAGATAATTAGATATTTAGATCACGACTTGACTGCAGATTCTGCAATGTAAATGTGTCATGGGCATCACACATGTAAGTTGGAGTTGTATCATGTGATGGAAAGCACTTTACAAGGGTCTGAATTATCTCTTCAAGTATTTTCAGTGAAGTTAAAAAGCATTATGCCTGAAAAACTTTAATGAATTCTTACTTCTGGTCTTGAGTGTAGACAAACTGTTGATACTTGTCTAAGTTTCAAAACAAAGCTAATATTTATTTGCTATTTCAATTAATGAAGGTGTTTACGCTTTTACAGAAATCAGGTCAATTTTGCATTTTCCAGAATTTGTGGCCTCGATCATTATGACGTAAAACTCAATTCTTCATCAAGCGCGGTTGGAAATTTCGAAGTTGTTTTTCCCTTTCATACACTTACTCCTCCTTGAAATTGCCAGTCTCAAAAAGTTGACGAATAAACTAGTAGTTTCATTTTGCATGTCTGAACATATGGGCTTATGGGTCAGGATAGTACGTTAATAAAATACTTTTCTCATGTCATAAATCTTCCTTGCATATTGTGTGAGCTTTAAATATTTGTAGGTCTCTATGTTTAATTTGCATTTGTTTACACTAGCTATATGGCAGCTTTCCTCCTACCTTGAATTAGTGTTAATAGGTGGTTGACTAGTTTCGACTCTTTTTCCATGTATTAAACTTCATAATTTATCAATCATTTTGGCATATTGTTATACTCAAATTAAATACAAAAGTTGTTTCCAAAAGACTGGAACTGTTGCATAATTATCAGTTTACATAATGCAGCTTTGCAGCCCTCCTGAAATTGAAGATTTTGCATTTGGAAAGGACAGCAGTTATTCCCGTTTAAGTAAGTTATTTTGTTCTAGAACTTGTTGTTTCTCTTTGATTGTGATGAAACGTGAGGAAGAAAATTTATAAACTTATTCTTTTTATTGTGATCATTGTTTTCGCACAATACATGAATTCTTTAACATGTGAACAAGAGCTGTTGAAAAATTTTAAACTAATGTGTCAAGGTTGTTTAGGCACGTTAACTTGTCTAAGGCATTTTGCATAGTGCTAATACCTGGGGGAGGAGGGTGGAGTTGTAAGTGCACCAATGAGGACCACCTTTTACTAGTTCTTAAGTCGATAATTTTAGTTTTCGAAGAAAATCTGAAATCTTGATTTTTGAGGGTTTCATCATTTCTTAACATTCCACATATTATTTGAACACAAACGTGAAAGAGGATGAAATTATGATACTCTCATTCATTTATTAATAATACTTTGATTTACAGTCATTTATATCATATATATAATGGATTCTATCCAAGGAAAGAACATATGTACATGAAATAATTCCTATAACATGGGAGCTACTAATTTTAGAATATCTGATTTTAGATATTTCTTACAATTGCCTTCGTGATTGATTGCATAAAATCAGCCAACGTCGTTATTGCATGAAATCATCAAATAGTTGCAAGAAATCAGTCTACGGCTTTCCATATTTCCCTTCAAGCTCGCTCAAAAATGTCTTGCATTCCCATCTCGCATGTAAAACTATTAGAATGTCCTTTATGTAACCCTTTTGTGAGTACATCTGCCAACTGCTCTCATTTAGGGTCAGAGGATATGCATATCAGTCCTTCCAATTTTCCTTTAGTAAAATGTCAATCAAATTCCATGTGTTTAGTCCTATCATGTTGGACCGGATTTTGAGCTATGTTTATTGCAGCTTTATTGTCACTGTAAAGCTTCACAGACATTGGACTTGAGAGTTTGAGATCGTCAAGTAATCTTTCTAGCCATAAAAATTCGCAGGTTCCATGAGCAATGGCTCTAAACTTAGCTTCTGCACTGTTTCTTGCTTCTCCAAGTCACCAAGTTACCCACGATATAAGTGTAGTAGCTTGACGTAGACCTTCTATCTGTTACACTTCCTACCCAATCAACATGAGTATAGGCTTCATTCCTAAGATGTCCATGATTTCCAAATATCGGACCTCTTCCAGGTGTTCCTTTTAGGTATGAGTGCCTCAAAGTGGTCTGTTAGCATTCATGAAGAAAGGAAAATCTTAAGAGTTTGATATTAGAATGACCTTTATGACACTATATGACAGGAAGGATCGTAATTGTCACCAGCTGGAAGTAATACTATTTTTCCAATCTTCTCTCCTTTCCTCCTCCTTTCATGAGAAATATTTTGGTAGAATATCTCTCTTATTTTCTTCTCCATATCTCCTTTTTCCTCTAATAATATATACTTTTATCCATGTTATGTTGCTGGTGATTGGCTTGGGAGGGTAAAACTTGTTGTACTATAGCAGTTTCTATGTGTTGGCATGCGTGCTAGTTCTTACTGTCTCTTTAACTAGATACCACGCCTTTTTGATGGTGAATGGATGGCACAAAATATGAGCCCCTGGTTTGCCAAGGTGTAGTGGATGAGTAGAATAGTCCAATGAATCTTGGCCACACATATCTGTTAGCTTAACTTTTCATATATTTGATCTGGAAAGCACCAGTGATCCAAGATCTAAATTAGGGAGATTAGTATAACCTTGAAGCTTGCATGCAGGTGGCTGTAATTGTAGAATTGTCTAGGTAAGCATGACCCTTGAATTTAGTTGTTTATATAGCAGGATGGGCATTGAGTTTCTACTTTCACATAGCATATATACGCATTTCCCGTTAATGAAGCCCTGACTTCATCCAAGGAAAAAACTTCAAGGTTTCTTAGTGAAAATGAACATTGATGTTGGATTTGTTTTTTCTCGAGGTGTGGGGATTTGTATGGGAATGCTTAATAAATGATAGAAAATGAGAATGTTGAATCGTTTCATTTAAAATATTAAGTTACATTTATTTATTTAAATTTAGTCTTCAACAGAGCATGTCTTTTATTAGATTACTAAACTGTAAGCAAAAGTTTATGTTGAATATAGGATTTAAATGATATACATGTAAGTTTTCTAATAGGTTAATCCGTTAGATCGAGTGGTTAAATATGGTGTTAGAGCAGTCAAGGTCTTGTGTGAAACCTTCGCCTCCGCCCATTTAATGGAATTATGCACATGCGAGGGGTGTGTTGAAAGCAATATTTAAATGTTATACATTTGAACATACTTAACAACTATATCAAGTGGTTCAACAATTTATAAATAATGTGGATGTTTGTTATCTCTAAGAAATGATCTAATCCAACTGATTCTTTGGATATGATTAGGTCTAATGCCACTGAGTTGGAAACCATTTGCTAACATTTACAATTAACTTTACGTCTACATTTGTAATAGTTAAAGTTTTTAAATTTGAACTTTTGTTCTTGTAGAACATTTGATCATGATTTAAAGAAACCCTGTTTATTGCATGTTGTACGATACAGCACAACCACCACCTGCCAACTGGGAAAAAGTCCTTCAAGAAATTCGCAAAATGAGGTCTTCTGAGGGTGCACCAGTTGACTCAATGGGGTGTGAGAAAGCTGGCAGTTCTCTTCCTCCTAAGGTAATTCTCTTGTTTGTTTTGAGCATAAAAAGTCAAATTATTAAGTCTTATATCATGGTGTTAATGGATAATATCTTTATTTTTGAAAATCACTGCCAGCTTTTGCATGATTATGCAATCTTTAATGTGTTTGGTTGTTCTTCTTAATGCCGAACTCCATAGCTGTCATGGATTACTATTGCAATTTAAGTTTTAACCTTCCCTATCGTCAACCACCCCATAGATTATTTTTTTTAATGTTAAGTGTTGCTGAATTTAGAGCACCACTCACTCATGTAGTTAAAGATCATCCTTGATTAAACGAATATAACATAATGTATATACAAATATAAATTCACGCTATCTTACTCATGTTAAGAAAGAGTTTCTTAATCAATCACGTGAAATTCATCCTCCTTTGGCCATTGCACTTGAATGAAATTTTTTTTTTTCAATATACAGAATTGTTTCCTTAGTCGGGTCCTTCCTACCTCCTCTACGTTCTTGCCAGCCCATCTTTGTCTCAATAGTTCATTTGTTGGTATCTTCAGCAAGCTAGTCTACCGTGCTAGTTCCTTGTGCTCCTCATT